>JARUHE010344439.1:0-10337 GCA_031471125.1 Archaeomysis grebnitzkii | reverse complement strand
ATTATTATTAGTATTATTATTATTATTATTATTATTATTATTATTATTATTATTTCAAGTATTATTATTATTTCAATTATTAGTATTGCTATTAGTTCTATTATTAGTAATAGTAGTATGTTATTATTATTGTTATTGTTAGTATTGTTATTTTTATACAAATTGAGATTATTATAAATTGTTATTGATATACAAACTGATTGTATAATAAAAAACTAATGTTGTTATACGAAAGTCACTAACAGTGTTATATGAAACACTACTGGCATTATAAAAAAAATCACTATTAATATATAAATTAATATTATAGTAAAATCACTACATTTATACAAATTTAGATTATTATAAATCGTTATTAATATATAAATTAATGCATGTTATAATGAAATACTACTGACATTATACCACATTCAATATCAATGTTATAATAAAACACTACTGGTGTTATAATTATTAATATTATAGCAAAATCACTACATTTATACATAAATTAATATTAACATAGCTACAAACTAATGCTATAATGATATTACTAATATTATACAAATTATCAGTACTACAAAATAAATATTAGTATACAAATTACTACTACTGTATAATGAAATCACTAATATTATACAAATTAATATTACAATATAACCACTACTCTCATAAAATAAATTAAGAGTATTATAAAACCACTGTAAATATGTAAAATTTATATTATAACATACTGTAATGATTATTATAATTATTATACTTTTAAAGGAAACGTTTTTTATTGTCTTTTTAATGTTTTCTTGCAAACATTTTAGTATAAACAAACTCCAATAACAACTTTGCGAATGACCTCATTTATATGAAACTTAAACACTTAGTTTGAAATACCATATTTTCAATCTTAAATAATAAAATTTAAAGAAAATTACTTTTAAAAATGTTTAAATTATTAAATTACACAATAGTATATCTGCTGAGGACCATATAAGAAATACATTCATTTGCGCTTAAAAGTTTAATATTATTTAATTCTGCTTGTTTTTGTTTTTTTTAAATATTAATTAAAGTAGTAACAAGGCCCAAATTTACAATAAAACATTTACACAAATTTAAAAATAGTAATTCAAGAAAATTTGTTTAAATATAATTACATATTTATAAAACAAAAATTAATTTTAAATACACGAAGAAACTATAGGGACTAATAATTATCGTACAGGGACGATAGTCCCTGTACATAATATTGCTATGTGAGGTTTTTTGTCTTGAAGTACCCTTTCAAAAATCTATATCTTTTTTTATTTCTCAACCAAATAAAGAGAAACCTACATAATCATCTCGCAATAGTCTACACACAGAAAAAACATCTGTTATCAGTGATACAAGACTTTCTCTTTAAAATTAGCATTGTACTTTAAATAATACAATGTTTCGGTTCTTTATATATACATATATAGATTTACATTTTACTAAATATGCCTATAAATTAGATGTTATTAATTTGTTAACACAATTATCTATATTCTTATTGTATATTTCCAATAATCCAATTTTACCAGCCACCATATGACCTATTAGTACCTATTTCATTCCACCACAGAGTGCACCACTCTCATGCATACCCAAGTTTTTAGAATAATGACCTGTGATTGGTATGTATTTACATAATGAGTGTGAGGAATAGCAATAGAACAGTTATTCGCGTATCTTTTTCTTAAGAACATAACTAGCGTTATAGAATAAGAATAAAATAAAGCTTGTCAACAATCTGATAATAAATTAAAAATAATAAGAGATTACAAATGCACAATGTTAGATATAGATGTCTATTTCAATGTTTTCCTAAAATAAAAGATTTTTTTTTAATTTATATATAATTGGCAAAGGATAAGCAGATTTATTTGTTTATTTATATCCATTAAAATATTTAATAGCAAAGGATGATTTTTTATTTTATTTCAAATTAACCGCCAAAAATGTGTATGGTTAGTTAAGGAAGACGCCGGATGGTGCAATTTTCTTAAATTATTTAGTTTTAACATTAATATTAAAATCAGTTGGTTTAACATGAAGATGTGTATTTTTGTTACATAATAGTTGCTTCTAACATATAGATTGATATCTTTTCTGTATAGTCTTTAATTTTAGGTGTACCATTCAAATTTAACTTTCATTGTGTATCAAGTTAAATGGATTGAAGCAACATAGAGAATGTTACACATTTATAATAAACCTTTATATGGATCGACAATAGCACAAGTGAGGCAACCCAAATAGCATATACCTTACCTCACTTGTGCTAATGTCGATCCAAATATTATTTGTAAGTTATTTGAAGTGTTTGAATCGACACGAACGTTGTTTTACCTTAACAATAAAAACTTATATTTTATTTATAAGCGCTACATGCAATTGTTTATCTTTATTCATACGGGCAATAATGACCTCTGACCCTAGCAGTATAAACTCGGCCTTCGACGAGCTGCGCACGCACGTGCCCACCTTTCCCTACGAGAAGCGCCTTTCCAAGATCGACACCCTCCGCCTGGCCATCGCCTACATTGCCCTCCTCAGGGAGCTGCTCACCTCCGACCTCGACCCCATCTCCTACATCGAGCGCGCCCTCCGAGGAGACCTTCCCTCCGACCAGTGCGTCCTTTGGAACACCAGCGGTGAGATTATTTTTCATTTTTATACAACGTCAGTGGGGATTTTTTCATGGTTTATTTAGCGGTGAGACTCTTTTGTATATTTTATACAACGCCAGTGGTTATATTTTTTTTCAATTTTTATAAAATGTCAGTGAGAATATTTTTTTCATGGTTTATCAGCGGTAAAAATATTTTTTCAGTAAAAATAGATAACTTTAATGGTTGTTACACCAAGCTGGCATGATTTGTCATCTTTCACAGTGTTTGTAATAACTAATTTTCATTTTTTACTTACATCAAATGATAACCAAGACTTAGATTAGATTTCATTGTTCTCAAACAAGTATTTCACTACATTTCAACGTTGGATATCCAACCCTACAAGAAATGTAAACTATGTGGTAACCAAGTGAATCAGACAATAGCATCCAGTAGCATTGGTCACGTTGGTGCCACGTAAAAATTAGCGCCGGCTGTCCCATCGAAGGAGCCACAATACAGTAATGTGGTTCCTATTTGCTGACACGTTACTCCTGCCACGTAGTCCAATGTTACAACACTGTGCTCTCAGTTCTTTTACATCATTTTTTTATTCATAATTATGTAATAGTTGATATACTTTATAAACCCAACCAATTTAAAATATGTTTTGTTTTACACTATCAAACTTATAGTATAAAATATGTATACACAATTATACATGCAATACATGGACACACGTATGGAGTTACAGATAAGTGAACAAACAATAGAACAAAGTCTTTGTCCGAAAAGATAAAACATCTAAATAGTAAATTCAATAGAAGTAAGGAGGTGCTGGTCTAATGGTTTGCATCTCGTAATATAATGAACTACCTCCGTAGTTAAACAACAGAGGCAGAACCAATTCTGAATTCTTGATAAAGTATTTTTTCAACTTTTTGTTTTACTAAAAATTATTGACAAAATTTAAATTCATAAAAATTGATAATCATGTTGTATTCAAACTAATGAATGAAGAAAAAGATATAAAACTCAAATTAATCAAGAATATAGAATTAAATTAAGAATTTGCCAACAGCAGTTTTCATTTACAATTATTATGATGCCCATACTTTAAAAAATGTTAAAGGAACCTTGCTATAGCAAGGTTCCTATAATAGTTTTATTTTTTAGCTTCAAACAGTATACTGTTTGAAGCTAAAAAATAAAACTATTCATTAACTGGATATTACAATAAATTAAACAAAGTATAAAACATTAACAAGTATTTTTAGAAAATTTAATGTTAAAAATATATCTAATGTAAACTAAAGAAAAAAATAAATACTAAATAAAAAAGAAAACGTTATAACTGATAACGTAATAATATGATACGTTTCAAACATTCAATTTTCCTACAAAACATATATACATTAAATTAATTAACATTAATTTAGTAATATACTTCACTAATAATTTTCTTAAACAAAACTCTCGGTTTATTACAAAAGAAACACTTTGTTGCAAAACATCAGCACTAACCACCTATAACTAAAATAAAATAAGTAGTTTCACGTGGTGATATTTACGTAGTAGCACGTGAAATAGTGTACGTACGTTGCTTATTGCTCCAAAGTCCAACAGTATTCCCACCTAGGATTTAGGTGTTATTCTTGCCTGAATGCAATCAATTCAAAACTCGAGTACGGCTGGTTTTCAAGTGATCCAGTATTTTGTTTCATATGTTTTTATAACATACAAATTATTTTTTGTTCACATAATAAGAAATTTGGTAAAACATTAATCAAATGCTGCTCAACATTTGTTGTCTTAGCTCAAACAAAAGGTTTTAGTTTAATAACCAGAGATTTAAAATTACTTTGTTCTTATCCATACGAGACACTTTGGCAATCTTGCTATTAATATACTAATGTCAAACTTGTCAATGATAAAAATGCTACATAATTTAGTGAATCGTAGCAATATTTTAATTTTTTGTGACGGTTTTTGTCGGCAGTGTTTGTTTTATAAACGTTTTCTCCAATGTAAATGGATCGGTAACGTTTACATTTTAAACCTATTTATTATTTAATAAACCCTTATAAACATTTATGATTTAAATTTTATTCTATTATTTCGATACGGTTCTACCAATTATAAAAAATATATAAAAATCATATTAAAAACAAAAATTTTTTCTTAAACTTACCTATTTTTATAAATTAAACATTAAGGGTTATGACGTAAATCTTATTCTATCATTTCAAGAAAACTGTTACCAAAAAAATTATATATGTTGAGCTTATCTATGTTGGAATACTTGTATTAAAGCCAAAAACTTTAGACTGCGATAATTTTGCTTAAGTCTTGGTGCAACCACTTGTTATTGTTTATTTTGTCATCTTATGCTTCAATCGATAAAAACGAGTAATCATAAAACTGTATTGAGTAGACATAAACTTAAAACTTTAATGTATAATAAGAGTAAGTTATTAATTTTTATTATATGAATAATCAAATTCTAATTTTATAATATTTCGTTCAATAAATTTAAACTTAAGTTATGTTAATAAATGTTTACCAATTTTTAGAAACAAATTAGATAATAATTTATTTTAGCCTATTTTAGCTGGAGATAAAAATTATGGACCTCAACTCCCTCATACACTGAAAACACTGACTAGCTCATATGTCCAAGTTATTCATAATTGCCATCATCACTTGACTAGCTTTTGTGTCTAAGTTATTCTAAATTGACATCATTAAATTGATTCATCTATTTTAACAATGCACACTTGTTTGTTGATTCAATCAACTTTCTTGTGGTTCAATCAAAGTCGCAACACATTGGCGAAATGTCATACAGTGTTGATTGAATCGCAAGAAAGTTGATGGAATCAACAAAAAAGTGTGCAATATTAAAAAAAAAGTTCATCAATTTGGTGATGTCAATTTTGTCTAACTTAGACACAAAAGTTCGTCAAGTGTTTTAGTGTAATTGAATGTTGGTTATAATATTTTCCATGTTAATGGAGGTATGAAACATTAATTTTGGCTAGCATATATATAGGTAACCAACTAAGAACTTTAAAAACAATTGTCATGTGATGCATTATTAGTTAATTATAAGTAAAATAATTATATAAACTTCAATAAGAAAATAAAAATAAAATTTATATTGGTATTTTCTAAACATTGATCAAACAACTGCCTAAAAGTTTTATTACACATTTCTTGTAACACTTAAACAATTTATTGTTCATCACTTTGTCAACTAGATCTTCTGAACATAAAAAATCCAATGAAAACTGCGGTGATTTTAATATGCGGATACTAAAATGTGAATTAACATAAATTGTATGAAGAACATTCTTTGTTTCTCTGTTTTTCTATTAGTATTTCTCACCTAAGTAGGATTGCTGATAAATTATTCCTTTAGTTTTAATGCTTTCATATAGTTATCTAACGAATACGTGTATGGTATTTAAAATGTGTTGTCTATATTAAAGTTTTACTAGTTTAACTTTTTTAGATAAATTGGGAAATCTATAATTTAAATCAAGTTATAGAATAGAATATGTGTGCTTACTACAGATTGGAGTTGTAAATTTTTTTATCTGATTCGGAGATATTAAACAAAAATAAAATTCCAACTCATTATGTTTGTTTTTATAAGATTTGACCAGACCGAAATGAGCAATTTCAACAGACTGACTTGTTTCGACCAATGATCTGTTGTTTAAAATTTTATAGGCAAATCATAACCACAAATTTAAATTTCAGACATTCTGTTCATCAACCATTGATTTAATGTAATATATTATAAGAATGTTTCATAATACATTTGATTGATTTAACTTCAGAAAAGTTGAGTGAGCTTATGTTTGTTATAAATCAACTCTTAATTTATATTAGTTGTATTGAGAAATGATTACATGGCTCCTGGCAATTTTCATGGGCTACGGTAATAACAAAATAGACGGTAGAAAATATTTTTGTGGAGCGAGTGAGACAAAGTTCTACATACGAGTAGCGTTTTCCATGTCGGCGTCATCGGCGGCGTTAAACAATAACTTAGATACTAATACATTATCTATGATTTCAAAATTTCGTTTTATATACGATTTATCTTTCATTTTAATATATTAATTGAGGTTTTTATTTTATTTTAACTGTTTATTCATGTTGTTAACTTTGAAATCTTTCTTTCATATTTTGGTTTGACTTATGCATCAATAGATTGGAAACGAAAAGTCATTTTTGGTTAAATTATGTTTTCCAAGCTTTTCATTGACATTTCTGAAGAGGAGAATTTTTGATGAAAACATTATATTTTCGATCCCATATTTTGATTTGATTTATGCACAAATGGAATATAAATGAAGTGGGTATAGAATAGTTTTTGCTTAAATGATATTCTCGCAATTTCAACGCTCTTTATGACATTATTTTCTTAGTGGAGCTACTCTATGATCTGGATACATTTGAAACGTACGTTTGCTTGGTTAATTATTAATCCATTGTATTGTCAGTTAGATAGGCAATTAAAATTGTAATAATCTTAAGCATTTTTATTTGTGTTTACAATTTTTCAGAAAAAATAATTTTTTTAATAAATAATTTTTTTATTAAAATAATTTTTTAATAAATAACTTTTTTACAGATTTAACTGCTCGTCTCTCGTGGATCAATTGGGAAAACCTCGGAGTGAGTCCGAACAGACGAGCGCTTTTCTCCACCTCTGCCCTGCCATCGGAGTAGCTTTAGTTGTTGTTGTTGTTGTTTTTTCTTAATTGATTAAATTTTATTTGTTTATGTAAATATTGTTTCTATTGATTAAATATTATTCTTATTGTGTAAATATTGTTTTAATTGTGTAAACATTGTTTTAATATGTAAATATTGTTTTAGTGATTTAAATATTATTTTTAATTGTATTAATGTTATTTCAAGTTATTGTAAAATTTCTTATTTATGTACCATCGGTGGCACAAGAATGGGATATTTTTCAAATAGAAAGTTGATAATAATGAAGTTATTAACATTTATTTTTTGTTGTAAATTCCATACTGTGAAAATCTATGGTATATTTCACATTATGAAATGTACAACAACAAAATAAGAATTTACAACATTTTTTTTATTCTTGTTTTTCTATTTGAAAATGTCCGATTCTTGTTCCACCAATGGTACATATTATTTCATTTGATTCCACATTATTTCAATAGATTCAATATTGTTTCAATTGATTCAATATTGTTTCAACTGATTCAATATTGTTTCAACTGATTCAATATTATTTCAATTGATTCCATATTGTTTCAATTGATTCAATATTGTTTCAATTGATTCAATAATGTTTCAACTGATTCAATATTATTTCAATTGATTCAATATTGTTTCAACTGATTCAATATTATTTCAATTGATTCAATATTGTTTCAATTTACCAAAAGCTTTTTAAATTACAATATTTAAATGCTATTTTAATTGTTTCAATATTGATTTGATTTTTAAATATTATTTCATTTGATGAATACTGTTTTTATTTTCCAAAAAACATTTTTAATTATTTAAACATTATTTTAATTTATTAGATATTATTTCAATTTTGTGAATATTGTCTTGGCCGATTATATATTATTTAAATCATGTGAATATTATTTCAGGTCTTTAAGCATTGTTTTAAATATGTAAATAAAACCTTGAAATAAAACCCAAGTCCTCATTTATTAAAACATATTTATTTCAGAACAAATTAACTAAACCAGTTTAATAAAAAAATCAGATATTCAACTGCATAATAACTGCATGTTTATCAAAATGATCTTAAAACGTATATTGGCTAATTGAAGTGACTGTTCTTCAGTTTCTAAACCTAAAAAAATAATATTCATATCATTGTAAATTGTGTACGAAGATAACCTTTAATTAATAAAGTTGTAAATTTGTTAAAACGAAAATAAAAAGAAAAAACGTAAAGAACAAGATGAAAAGGTTTTGCCATGCGAATTAAAATTCCAACATGCTAAATTGAAGCTCACAATAAAATTTGGTTCAATCTATTTATAAATTGCAATTTTTTAGAGCCCAGTTCAGTGCAGTTAAGAAATAAAAAACTTCTATATCATTTATCAGCTTATGGCAACTTGCATGAGCATTGAAAAATGTATATTTCAGAACATATGGTAAAGTATAAATTTCGGACTGGTAATGAATTTCGAACGCTCTAGTATATAAACGAATATATTTTAAACTAGTTTACTTAGTATATTTGTATGCATACAGAAAATTTGTAAGCGCATAATAAAGAGTTAGGACTATCTCACGCAACGTTCGTTTACACACTAAAAAGAAATATTCATTTATATGCTAGTACATCGGGAGTTGAATACCTGTCCGTAATTCGATACTTTACCGTAGATAATGATGCAACTAATGTCCCAAACAAGTCTAATTAAATGATAAAGTTCCCGAAGTTAAGTAAATCTAATGAGAGATAATATACAGTTCAGATTAAAATACTAAACAATCATGAACATTAAATAGGTTATGAAGATTTTTTCATTGAAATGTAATATCAAATGAACTTATGTTAATGTTTATATTTTAATTTGACAAAACAAACTAATTTAAATATAGGCCTTGATGTTTAAACTTCAACGCATTTTAATTCGAAACTTATTTCTGTTTTTTAGGCTTTTATGATATTTATGTAATTAGTTATATAATCAAAATATATATATAATGAGCAGTATATTTAATTATATATAAAGGGAAATATATGTTCAATTATGTAATAATAAATATTTATAACAAATGTCTAAAATATGCTATAAATAAAAAAGAAAACATTACTAATTTTGTAACCTTTTCCCAATGGGCAAACAACGTTGTTTTAGAGTTGAACTAAGGGTTTTCAGCAACAAACCTAATCTATAAGTTATTGAAACCTTGAATGTGGGTGTGTTGATCTGTAGTTATACATTAACATAACGTTGAGTACAGGTTTGTTGTGGAATATTTATAAACATACGTTTCAGAAGCGTTAAATAATAGTTAGTTTTAAGAACGTCGTTTACGAACTATCTATCTATCATATCTAACGATATGTTAGAGTTCGTTAGAGCAAAATATGTTCGGAAAAATTGTTATAACGTTGAAAAAACATTATTTAGTTGTATATATAACATTGGCTTGCATAATAACTCGAATTAAAATGTTTTGCAAAACACGTTGTATAAATGTTATACGTTTCTGAAACAACGGTGTGTTAACGTTGTGACAACGTTAAAATCTCATTGGATCTTTTATGACAAATAATAAAAAATGTTGTTCTTTACATAAATGAATCCAATAATTGGTTTGGAGTAGTTGGATGTAATTATGTGCATATTTTAAAGATGTTTAACATAAATAGCAATTACACAGCATCATTAATGTGCAACGAATTTGTATATGAGTTTAAAAGTATGTTACATACTGGGATATGCTTAATTTTTATTTATTCATTAATTAGTGACACCAGTAACTATGTTGTTCTTAAATAGAGACATTTAAGTGACCGAAAACAACACCGTGCACCATTGTAAAACCACACATTAATTCTTAATTATTTAATGGGAAACGATGATAACATATAGAAACAAAAACAAAAACACACATTCGTGAGGATAAGTTTATTTCCAAATATTTCGGTATCACCTGATACCCTCGTCAGTAGAAACTTATTTGATCGATTTCTTC
>JARUHE010344438.1:0-18417 GCA_031471125.1 Archaeomysis grebnitzkii | reverse complement strand
CAATTTGACCAATATGCACTTTTTGAAGTTAAAATACATGTTCCTTTTATCAACTTCTATACTAATAAAATGAAAGTTGACAGGTGGTGTGATGCCGATAATAGGACACTTTACTAGATCTTTTTATTATTTCTGGCAACCACAGTTTGATCAAAACTGTCCGATTATATTCTTTTTGCGAACTTCAGGTAATGCAATTTAACCATGATATGTCATATCCAAATTTTAAAGCAACTGCCTTTTCAGGATAAATATAGAATATCGATTCACAACAAAATGGCTTCCAATGATTCTGGAAAGAAAGCCTTATTCATTTGCTTAGGTAAGTAAAGTTATTTTTTAATGTAGCTTATTATTAAACTGTGTTTGAAAAATGCAGCTTCAATAAGTGACCTCTGATTGTTGTTGGAATGGTGGATGATTTGTGGACTCTACCAAAATTTTGCATTTTTTTAAATACTAAAAAATTAATTTTACAAAATGTTTGTTTAAATGAAAATAAAGAACACAACATTATACACTGGTATCACTCAAGATTTTTTTTCTTAAATCAATATTTACTTATTAAAACATACATTTTATAAAAATTTGAAATTCATGGTTAATCGAGATTTTTGTTTGAAGGTTTAAAGAAAAGTTTATTTAAAATAAATGAAAGAATGGGAGAATCTAAGGCAGAATGCCTGAAGGGCCTTTTTGCCTAAAATTTATACTTTTTTAAATAATAGACATTTTAGGACTTTTTAGAATTAGCCAATTTATCATGAAATTATAGATTAATCAACATTATTTTGAAGGTTAAGAGATATTTTTATTATAAAGAAATTAAATGGTTAATATTATATAGAATTGTATCAAAAAATTGAACAATTTTAGGAACTTTTTTCAACATACAAACCTAGCTTTTAATGCGTAGCATTTACTAGTAGTTGTTTTTATGAGAACTAACCAAGATTTTGACAAAATCATATATTGGTAATTTTAAAATATTTTTTTTTGTAATAAATAACAGTTTCTATCGAGCATTCCGTGAGGAAAAAGCTCGATATAAGTTTTATTTTTCCATCGTCCTCTTTGTTGTCGTTGTCTGCACCTGAAAATTAATTAGCGTTAAAAACTTTATTTTAAGAGTTACAGAGAACTTCCATAAACAAAAGTTGTTTGTCTTAACTTTCCAGCCAATATTGATATATTTAAAAAAAATTAACATTTATGGAGTTATAACCAAAAAACTCTCAATTTTTAAAAAATTTTGAGCAAAGGTTTAGTTTTTTTTTTGAAGAGTTACAAAAAAATTTATTGAAGAAAAGTTGTTCATAATGACATCTAACCAACATTACCAGGAATAATTTTTTTCATAAAATAAATATTTATTAAATTATAGCCACGCGAGATTGCAGGTCATCTATGGCTAGTTTAAATTATTCTTATTATATAAAAATATTATTTTAGCTTTATTAATGTTTCATGAATTAAGGACATGTAAATTTCTTATTTACATTGTATCATGTTGTTCTTACATTTATTTCTATTTTCTCTTTTACAATAAATATATAATTGCCAATAGAATTATCATTTTTAAAATTCTTATAAATACTTTTCTTTACATAAAAATAATAAAAGCTAACTTAAATAAAGAAAAAACTTGAATCAAAACATGAAATAATAAGTTTGAGAATATTAAAATATTTATCCTGGCAACTGTATGCAGTAACTTCTAAATAAAATAATTTCACCTTCAAAAACAATTTCAAATTATAGGAAAATTGAATAATAATTACATCAATCTACATTTTTTGTTAAAAATAATTATTTAGAATTGAGTATTCATCATCTATTTTAAAAATAATATTGTAAATGTTTTATTTTACAGGAAATATTTGTAGGTCCCCTACAGCAGAAGCTGTTTTTAATTATGTCTTGAAAGAAAGGAACTTGGAAGACTGGGATATAGATTCTGCAGGTATTGGTGGGTGGCACGCAGGAAATTCTCCCGATCACAGAGCCATTGCAACCATGAAGAAACATAAAATTCCTATGAAACATTTTGCAAGACAGGTAAGTGTTTAGAATGGTTGTAAGAATCCATTGAATGTTTATATATTTTTTAAATTATACTTTTGCAATAAAATACAGGTTGCCCAAATATTCAGTATAGCTACGTGTCCTTTTTCTATGACTCACTCCATAGATGTGAGGCTTTTTCAATCATTCTCTTGCCCATAACTTGTCAATTGTGATATTCATGGTCAGAGGTTTTCAAGTCTCCAGCTATCACACTTCTCCAATGTGTAGTACCGAGCCTGCATAGCAAAGCTCTACATAGGCGTAGCAATTCTGATGTCGGCGGCGGCATTAGACAATGACTTGAATGCTTATATATCATCTATACTATTAAAATTTTAATATATTAATCGATTTTTATTTAGTTGTATTACTCTTTATCTACATTTTTTCATTAAATTAACTTAATTGTTTTTTCAGTTGGTTTTTTATTTATGCATCAATGGGTTAGAAATGAAGTGTACATAAATAGTATCTACGGTGATTTTTTGGTTAATGGATGTTTTCTAACTTTGTAACATCATTTTTGATTGTGGACATAGAAAATGTTTTTAATCAATTTCTTTTTATTTTGCATCAATGGATTGGAAATGAAACATACATAAATAGTATCTACGGTGATTTTTTGGTTAAAGGATGTTTTCTAACTTTGTAACATCATTTTTGATTGTGGACATAGAAAATGTTTTTAATCAATTTGTTTTTATTTATGCATCAATGGATTGGAAATGAAGCATACATAAATAGTATCTACGGTGATTTTTTGGTTAACGGATGTTTTCTAACTTTGTAACATCATTTTTTTTCAAGTTACTGAATGAATGGTCGCGAGACACTTGAACTGTTCGGTTCGTGGATTACTAGTTATTAGGAAGATTATTATAAACTATCTGTTTTTAGAGGATTTATTGTCGAGCGTACATAGCAAAGCTCTACATAGGCATAGTAATTCCGATGTCGTCGTTGTCCTCAATGTCATCGGCATTAGACAATGGCTTGAATGCTTATATATCATCTATACTATTACTATTTATTTTTATATAGGGTTGGTTATTGGTTTTAATATATTACTAGGTATTTTTATTCGATTTTACCACTTTTTATCTACATTTTTTCATCAAATTAACTTGGAATTTTTTTTCCTATATTGGTTTGATTGATGCATCAATGGATTAGAAATGAAGTATACATAAATAGTCCCTAAGGTGAATTTTTGATTAAATGATGTTTTCTCACTTTGTAACACCATTTTTTATTAACATTTCTGATTTTAACTTATGCAATTTTTTTTCATATTTTGTTTATATTGATGCATCAATGGATTGGAAATGAAGTACATAATAATAGTCTCCAAGGTGATTTTTCGATTAAATGCTGTTTTCTCACGTTGTAACACCATTTCTGATTTGGACATGAAAAAATAATTTTAACAAACTTTGTTTTTAATTATGCATCAATGGATTGGAAATGAAGTACATGTTAATAGTCTCTAAGATAATTTTTTGATTAAATGATGCTTTCTCACTTTTTAACACCATTTTTGTTGACATTTGTGGAGATAGAATTTTTTTTTAAAGTTACTGAATGAATCATCGCGAGACATTTGAACCGTTCGGTTCGTGGTTTACTAGTTCATTACAAATTATTACATATTTTGCTAAAAACTAGGCCACTGCATTGAATTCAATATTACAGCAATGTATTTTTTCCAGATAACTAAAAGAGATTTCAACTATTATGATTATATTTTTGGAATGGATACAGAAAACATGTCTGACTTGAAAGGATTGGCTCCAAAAGATTGTAAAGCGGAATTGTTGTTATTTGGTGAATTTGATCCTGAAAATCAACTTATAATTCGAGATCCATATTATGTGAGTTTATGAAATTTTCTTTACAATGTAACTTTATTTTATTTTATTATACTATTGAAGCTGTCACCATAGATTAAAGACGTATAGATGCACAACTTCCCAAAAAATTTTGATTAAGAACTATGGACCAAAATGATGCCAGATATTTTAATACAATTACTCACAATATTTACCTATCTGATTTCAATGTGTTTTTTTCTTGTAAACCTATTTTATAAGTGTGTTATTATGAAGTAAACATATTAAGTAGCCTGTAACTAAATATTTTTACAATCTGAGTTCATCAATAATCTTATAATACTTAAACTATTAATAAGAAATTAGTATTTTCATGATAGCACCTCCCATTTTCATTATCTGCCTGGTCAAGTGATGCCAGAGGTACAATATAAACTTCCAACAGCTGTTCCCTAAATTGGATATCTATTGTGTGTTAGATTTTTTAAGACAACAATTGATGGAAAATTAATTAATTTTAATGCATAATATCTATTTTTAATTATCATATAATATTTTGAAATGAGTAAAGAAATATTATTTTAATATATATATCTGTAAAAGTAAACTTTCAAATTCACCTTTTATTTGTAGAGTGGAAAACACTTTAAGGTTTCAAATATTTTTTTCTTATGCATTATGTAATTGTGATAAATATATGAAACTTACAACTAGTATGATTGTAAAATGAGTTTCAAAAGGCATTGATTCTTAAATTTATAATGTTAATTGTATAATTACGATATCAAATCCACTACTTATTCAATCTAGTAATATACTATATACTAAATATATCATATGATCCATATTTCCTTACAAAGAATTTAAATATAGTAAAAATATGATGAAGATAATAAATTTATCAGCTAAAGTGTTCAACAAAAAGCTGTGATCCGGATCAACCAAATTATATTTCAAATACTACTATGCAACATCCTGCTCATAGCCAGAGTCAAACTGGTGACGTCATAGACCGAAATATTTGAATCAATGATTAAAACTTTATTGTGAATGAATGTTATCCAATTTCATAATCGAAACAATCACGTGATTGACGTTACAATGATTGGCTGAAGAAATGTATCATAATTTGCATTGAATATCACGTCTTAGTATAGGTTATGGCATCATCTTTGACTCATAATTCTATTTATGCAACAAATGTGGATTCGCAATAATTGTGTTGAATTTTTCCTTTATTTAAATCATTTAATACTTATATTTTAAATGTAATTTATTGTGTAAAACTTATATATAATCAAATATAAACGTTTGATTCATAATATTGAATAGATTTCATCATAAAATATTAATTTATAGGCTTACAAACATTCAATTTAAGCTTGCTTATATGGGACATAATTTAAAAAACTGCTTAGACTATTGATGTGGATCCAAACTTGTAGCATTGAGTTATGCATCTTTGTGTCACCATCTAATCTAGGTAAGACATAGACTAAACTAAAACATGACATTCAATTTCTTCAGCCAATTAATGGACAACTATCTATCCTGCACCGAGTATGTCACAACGGTGACGTCACGCGACTGCGAAAACTCCTGCTTAGGTTACCTTGCTAAGATTATTTTCCCATTAAATTAAAGAAATTGTATTATTGAAGTGTATAATGTTAAGTTTTTTTTATTAAAATACTATGGTTTTGAAAAAAATTTGTCTGCTATGTGACCTTATTGACTTCGGTAGCAGACGGAATTTCAATCTCTATTGTAGATACAAAATGACGCTATTTTGTTCCAATTTTTTTTTTTCGATAATTTACACAACTTAAATAATTATAATTATATTACTGAAACAATGGACAGACTTATATTGACTGTGAATTTGTTTTTTAATATTTTATTAAAACATTTCATCTGCTATGGAAGTCCATTTGTTCCACTAATGTATTTGTTGCATTTAATATTCTTATAAATGTCCAAAAAATCTTTGACCTTAATTTATCTGTAATAAATTCCTCAATTCTTTTAAACATGAATAATATATTTAAAAAAGGTTTTATTTATTAAAGTTTTTCCAAATTTTGCACAGGTTTATCTTTTTATAAAAATTCTTTTACTTTCAGGACGATGATAATGACAAAGAAGGCTTTGAGAAGTGTTATGAACAATGCCTGCGATGTTCAAAAGGATTTCTTGACTCATTATCAAGTTAAACATTTCTGATACTTCATTTGCTTCCAACAATTTTTATATTAAATTTATTTAACATATTACTGTTTTTATAATTATGAAATTTATTTAAAATGTTTATGCTAAATGCAAAGAATACCCCCAGGTGATTCATATAAGTTTGTTATGTAATGAATTAGATTGATGCAAATACTATACTCGTTATATTTTTTCCTTTATTATTTAAGTTTGAGTCTAGTGGTTTATACAAAGCTGATTAGCAAAGATAAAAAATTCATAATTTATTGAGTGGGTAGGCAAAAACTTGTGTAAAATATTTATATATTACAGATTGATCGAGTTGAAAACAACCTCAATTTTTACATAAAATAAATACAATTGGATAAACAATTCATCAATATGGTATTTTTTCTCCAGTGTATTGTAAGAATGTTCCATTGTGATCTTCATTCAAAGAAGAAAAGAGGTTGAGCATTGTAGATATACTTTTTTCTGCTGAAAGAGGTGCTTGTGGCCCACCCATTGAGGTTTGTGCCCAGCCTGGATGCACATTCACCACAAGTATATTTGAAGATCTTAAATCAAGACTCATAGATTTGCCAATGGCATTGAGGGCAGCCTGCAAACAAATAGATTTTACATCTTTTGAACAAATTGGAGATTGATTTAATTATTAAAGAATAGCTTTTGGTTAACCACTTCTACACGAGTTCATTGAGGTCTGTATAAATCATTTGGTTTTGCATCTTAATCTAGAGTATTTGAAATATACTTTAAAGATCTGCATTTCTAGGAATTGTGTACTAAACTAATATACACGAAAGACCAGTAATGCAGGAACCGACTAGTTCAAATGTTAGCTACCATTCATTAATCAGAGATTTAGAGACTTATTGTTTCAATAAATATTGGTTTTACAAAATAAATTGTATATAAAGCCATTTCTGTTCAGAATTCTTAATCTTACATGTGAGCATTTCGTACAGAACACAAAAGTTATATCAATTGTCTACCAGAACTTTTATTTTATGCTGTTTTTAGTTAACCATGCAAGTCATTATAATAGACCATCAGAAAAACTAGTACATAACCAAACCCCACAGGTTTATAGCAGAGGCCTCTATAACTCATTGCTCTGAATTCAACAAGTCCATACAAAAATGTAGTTATATCAATAAGTTAATTTGATTTATATATAGTGTATTTACATACACTTGTTTCATGAACCAAATTTATACTTCAAAATGCACATATGGAATTGTTATGGCTATCCATAAATGATGCTCACATTATTGAGTTCAAATCATAAAAAATTGAGATACGAAGTCTCTATAATTTGAGAATTTATTTTATTGAATCAAAGATGTAAAACTATTGATAAGCTTAATTAAACATGTACCTCATTATAATAGGCCATCATAAAAAACTAGTACATAACCAAACCCGGCCCTATGGGTTCATTATAATAGACCATCAGTAAAACCAGTACATAACCAAACCCTACGAGTTTATAGCGGCAACATCTATAATCATTGCTCTGAATTCAACAAGTCCATACAAAAACATAGTTATTTCAATGGTCTTGTTTCAGAAAAAAATTATTCTTGATTTATCATTCCTAATGCATATATCTTTCATTTATGTTAAATGATCATTGCTTTAAGACAAACATTAAAATGTCTAGTCTACTACTTGAAAAATTTAAAAGTTCATAAACACCATAAAAGATAGTTATTTTAATAAATTCATGTTTTAAAAAAATTTCTATTCAAGATAGATCATTCATAACACATATCTTTCATTTATGTTAAATAATGATGAAAGCCCAGAATCACTATACAAAACCATATGACAACAGCGTATTGGCATGTTCTTGGTTGCCAAAACCTAAGAGAAGCTACAGAAACTCACATAAACTTACCCAACCCAACCTTCTCGTATGTGCAGAGTTTAAATATATAAATAAGAGGGCCTAAAAGAAATTCCCCAAAAAAATTGTAAAACGTAAAATATTAAAAGTTTGGTTGATTTCAACAAAGTCTTCTGTCAGGGAGAGAAAAAATGGGAGATGCATGATTTTGATGTGCGATATATAACATGTTAGAATTATATTTAATATTTCATTTGTTTCAATAATTTCCCTATGAATGACAACATTTAACTATACTGTATTGCAACTTTTTGCAAAGTTATTTTTTAAACAAATTGCTATTAAAAAACAACTTTTGTGTAACCGTTCTGGACTTTGACCTAAATAATTATTGTTGTAAAACCAAAAATAAAAAACGGTTTAATCTACTTTGAAAGAAACAAGTTCAAAATTAGAATCAAAACTAATTATTTCAATAAATTCTAGTTTTATTGATAATTTTATTCAAGATAATTAATTTATAAATCAAATATCTTTCATTTATGTCCAAAAAATAAAAGTTATGCAAAAAATAAGTTTGCTAAACACAACTTCTTAACATGAAAATAAAGCTAGGTCCAAATTCAAGGAAAAATATTTTTAAAAAGAACATTGATATTGAGAAGCTTTAGTTGAACATTTTTCACATTATAATAGACCATAAGAAAAAAAAGTTATGCTGAAAAATCATGCCCCAAGATATATTGTCCCTTCATAAATGTTTATATTGTTTGAAATTAAAAATATAAAATATTAAAGAAAAACGTGATTGGGCAGAATTGTTTAAAAATTAAATACAGATGCAGAGCACTGAAGTTAAATTAAGATTTAGTAATTCACCTTTGAAATACAACAACTGGAAACGATTATTCTTCATAAAAGATTTAAATGGAAATGGTATAATGAAAACCTATACATTTACCTTGCTTGATCTGTATGGGTAAAAACCTCCTTTATCATTTCCTTCTATTGAACCAAGAATAGATGAAATATTAATGACAGCTGCCCTATTCACAGACAAAAAATTTCCATCTTTCAATTTTGCTGCCTTTTGTAAATGAGGAAGTAAGTTCTGAAATTAAGATATAATAACATTGAAACTTAAACCATACATACAAGATTTTGTCTTAAAAAATTCAAAAGCAACACTATGATTCAATATGAGAAAGCATATATTGGTAAATTTAGAAAATCACTGCAAACAATTTTGTTTTTAAATTACAATAGCAAAGAGTATTTAATCCACTTTTATAAAAATTATTTTATAATAATAATAATGTGTCAAATATATAGAACACTTTTCAGCTGTAACAGCTCAAAAAGAAATTACCATTCTCATCATCATTACCCACATCAGGTGATGTGTACTTTAAGGCTATGCAGCCGACATATGGCGCTCTCCTGGGGTTAGCTTAGCATACGAGATTTTAAAAGAACAGTCACATTAAAATTTTCAATGAAATAGCCTAAAGAGACTCGAACCGATGCCAATGAGATTTTCTAGTGCAAGTGTTCAGATCCATTTGGCCACCATCTCTCATAATAAGCACAAGTAAATGCTACACATTAAAAGCTGCATTTGTATTTTAAAAAAGTCTCTAAAATTGTATAATTGTTGAATAGAATGATATATTAATATATTAAGACTTCTTTCATTTATTTCAAATAAAATTCTCTCTGAGCCTTTAAATAAAAATCTTAGTTAACCATGAATTTGGTAATAAATTAGCTAAGTCTAAGAGCTCCTAAAATTTTTATTATTTAAAGAAACCTAAATTCTAGGCAAAGAGGGTTTTCCAGCATTCTACCTTAGAATTTCCAGTTCTTTCATTTGTTTTAAATAAACTTTTCTTTAAACCTTCAAATAAAAATTTTGGTTAACCATGAATTTAAACTTTCTTATAAGATATATGTTTTAAAAGTAGGTTATGTTCTTTATTTTTATTTAAGTAACTTTTGAAATGGCAAAATTTAGTTAAAGAGTCCACAAATCATCCACTGCCCCAACAACAACCAGGCCAGTCAATGGAGCTGGTTTTTCAGCCACAGCTAAATAATGCAAATGTAATTTAAATGTAGTTGTTCTAGCATTATAAGTATTATAATCTCAAGTGTTGGTAGCCACAATCCTGTAATCTTTGGGATTTATAATTACATAACTTGTTAATACTGAATAATAGTGATGGCATTTAACTAAACTTTCATATAATTAAGCAACTGCAGTGCCATGAATTTTTTTATAAAATTTTCCATTTGAGTAGGTAGCCACTTTGCAGCACAGCAGCAATTATCACAAACAAATGGTATCAAAAGTGTAAGATTTGAACAATAGTATACAACATTCAGTATACATAAACTAATAAAAATGTTTATTTCCTAAAAAAAAGTTTCAGCTTTACATAATAATTAATGACACTGCCTATGTGTACATTAAGTTCCTAATTCCAATTCAATTGGAAGCTCAATGCAATTCTTAAATTTGGTTTATTATCATAAATGAATTTAACGGAGAAAGAATAGCCGGAAGCGGGCACACTGGTCATCACACTGAAACACATAATAACATGAAACTAAATTATAATTACCAACAAAAATCTTCTGTCACCCGGTTTGCAGATCTTAAAAACAAGGAATACCTGTAATCAATCGGCAAGGGTGCAAATACTTTTTGTTGCAAGAATAATCTGTTATTCTGTCATATCTTCTCAATCTAATGATTTTCATTTTAATTTATTCAAGAAACCCTGTAGGGCAGATTTATATAGCTTCCTAAATCCTGCGAGAAGGAACCACCGAACAGCACATTTGTCATCTCACCTTGCCCCTTGCACACCAATCCTGGGTAACATTTTGGTATATCGGATGACAGTCTCCAACAAGAATCATCTCCATATGTTGATTCTTGCAAGAGAATAATGGTGCTTGGGAGGTTGCTTCTTGCTTGCTGCCAGGAGGAATAAACTTCTGTCAATCTATGACCACCGGATAAGGCAACTCACAGAGGTTTATTCCTACCTGGTGAGTTGTTACATGGTTGAGTCCATACCCTGTGAACAAGTCACATTGGTGGCAGGCATGCAACATCTTACAGCAGCTATGCTGAAGGGCTTGTCCGCTGCTGACAACCGCCAGCCTCTTTGGTCTCTGATAGGAAAACTGGCAACTCTACCATGGTGGGACTTAGGTCACCAACCTATCTGATAGGATGGACAGTTTGCAACAGGACCACACCATTAGATGAACATAGATCACTGCCTCTATGCTATCAAAGAAAATAACCGTGCAGCACATAAGAAACCAGGGTGAGCAAGACCCAAGGATTTCCCGACTGGTTCTTGCCCATACGACAAAGAACATGGATCTTGCATCCTCACCCTTGATGATTCCGCCAGACTATCTGACACTAAATTCGAACAACACAGCCATTCACCCGAAGGAAGAGGCATCGACATACACCGATTGCTACCTAATGGATCGGCACCGGCAAACCGGACATCCCTATCGGATGACCTCCCAAACCATAGAACCATAATTTAAAGGCCATGGGCCAAGAAATCAACCTAACAGCAATGCCTGCACATACATTCTGCTGGAATGCCTTCACAGAAGTCTCTCAATTCGTGGTTGGTGCATCCCCGAAGATCTTGTCGATGTCAGCGATGTTGTATTTTTGTGTTGGCTAGTTTGGAAGGTACGGTCATTGTTCTTGGTATTAACTGGTGATCTGGTCAAAACCTTGGGTCATTGTTCTTGGTATTAACTGGTGATCTGGTCAAAACCTTGGGTAGGGGATAGGGAAAACTGACCTACATTGAGACAGCCAATGCATCTAATTTTATGTAAAATTTGAATGGACTTTCCCCGGTAATAGGTATTGTTTGGTCCCTACGTAGATATGTAACCGGGGCCATGACCTGGTTGAATGAAGCTAACAGCTCTTAAGAAAAAATGTCACCTCAAAACCCCATAAAACAAAACAAAAATGTGGGTTTTGGCATTACTGGAACTGGTATCTAGCTTTGGATTTCTCAATGGTAATAATCTTGGAAATAGCGAGAGAGGCAAAGGTATTTAATTTTAAGGGGAATTATACTAAAACAAAAGTTTTTTACTTTAAAATCTCATTTCTTAATTCACCAATTATCACAAGGCTTGATCAACCCTAGGGGCATGAATCTGACCTGCTGACTTATTTCTCGATTACTTTTTAACCAAGTACCCCTAACTTCCATAGCATTTTCCACCAACTGACATGGGATGTGCCTTAAGCCACACTGAGAAGAACTACAGCTTATGCTTTCAAAATTCAACAAATCCAATCGGATCTTTCATAAGTTCATTGCGACAAATGCTATTGCAAAACAAAATCCAATATAATTTACATGGGTGAGAATTTCTGCTTAAGACATGTCCCACATCATCGGTACCTCTTCTCTTGGACAAATCCACAGAGAAAACTCCCCTGCCAGTGAAGGCACACTTCACTGTGTCATTCTCAATTTGTTTTCTTTTTTAGGAGAGTTCCAATTTCAACAGTAGAATGATTTTGGAGAATGATATAATATTTAATAATCAATACATGACCCAATGATCTTCGTATTGAGACAGGCACTGATATAAAGGTAATGTAGGTTTGCTCATTGGTTAAGCACACGTGGCTGGGCAAAGAGCCAGCTTCGACAAGCCGAACTGCACCCCTGAGGGCCTGAACTAAGGGAAGGTCTCAACTTTCATATGAGGAAAAGAGTTCACAGTCAGTCATTGTTACTATATTTTTTTTTCAAGATTTTTGAACCATCAACAAGGTTGTATTTTGGGAATTATGTCAGTCAAGGGTAAAAAGATCTCAATACCAGAACATTTGGAATCATCCCAACCATGACTATTTCTTCAATCATGGACAATATATCCGAATACTGACTGCCATCTCCTTGCCTCCGACATAAACTGGCATTATGGGCATTTCAGCAGGGCCAGGAGCACCCTGGACGAGCCGAGATAGGAACGTATCGTTCTGAATTCGCTTTAACTTGCTCCCAAAATGGGAACTCCCGATTTTGTATGATTTTGAATTCTTAAAATAATTTTTTCAACAGGATTAATGAAGGAGGTACGATGTCTATAACAGCAACAGCACTTAAAAAAATGTCAATCCAATGCACACTGTGATGGTTTAAGCACATCATCCAATGAATGTGAGAATTTGAGTTTGCAAGATAGTGGTAACACATGTATTATATTTATCAACAAAAACTGTAAGGGGAAATTTTGACAACAATGACATCTCATAGGAATTACATGCCATCTGGCCATTCAATCCAAAGATGTTCCTATTCTTACAGGCATAATAGCTAAGGTCAAAACCTACTTTAGATCCAATAATTCATCAGGTTGGTCTCGAATGGCAAACTTAAATTTTCTACATAACAAGTTTACTAGCCTTCATGGTTATTGTTTTGCCAATTTGTGAAGAAACATCTTAACAGTTGGACACTTCATGATTCTTCCCTAGGGATTTTTCATGTTTAGTACTTATGGTACCTTTTAAATAGGATCTAACTAGGTTTATGCCATAACTACTAATAAACACCAGTTGTCCACAACCATATTATTACTGTAATATTTTGGTAATGCAAATCAACATGTGTTCCCTTCTGAACAATATAACAATTAGAATTATTAGCCACATGTTCCATAACAATTTCTATTTTCGTGTCTCACAAGCACCTGACACACACGTGAGCACCCACATCCCCCACGCTGGGTACGCCATTAGCACACAACACGGGATGCACAATGCGAGCGTGCAACACAAGCCTTGGCGTGGGACCATCTTCATTTTCAATTACAAAGTATAAACATTTTGTCTTCCATTTCTCTAAAACAATATCACATATAATTTATGTCTCATCCACTTAACTGGCATTTCAATACATTTTAAATAATGCGCCATTAAGGACTTCAAACACATCATGAACATGTGGAAGCATAAAGCAATGTATTCTAGGATTGAACATGGCTGATTATATTTAATATATTTAACAAGTTAAATATAATTGAAACAATTGCTTTATTTCCAATATATCACAATTTTAGGACTATAAATGATAGAAAACACTGTATTTTACATCTTCCTGACCTTGACTAACTGGCATTGGAATAATTCATGGACCCCATTAAAATCAAATTTTATACTCCCACACATTTATTGAAATTTGAAAATTTACACATTGATTGACATTTGTTGTTTTCTTCAATTCATTTATTACATGACTCTCGAAATAAACACCTTTACAATTTAAAATCTTAAAAGAGCTAATATGAAAAGAAAGCGCACTTTTAAGTTTACATAATTTGATATTACAACATATTTTGATCATTAAGGTTCCTTGCAAAAACTTATTTATACTATGGTAGCATTAAAAATTGATACTTTTATGATCCACAAAATTGTATTTTGACTTCATTTATTACAACACATAACAGTAATGTATGAAGTGAAAGGATAACTTATCTGTAAATAACGAAGTGAAGGTAGCATGAACTCTTGAGCAGGCAGAGACATCCACTCTGACTGAAAGTCAAAAGTGTACTGAAGGGGCTTGAATACACATGAGTAAGTTTGCCTATTCAAGGACCAGACGGCAAAAGGTTGCCAGTTCTCACTATATTAGTACAAAGTCAAGAGTATAAGCTATATAAATCTGCCCTACGGGGTTTCCGAAGTAAATTAAAATAAAAATCATAAGATTGAGGAGGTATAACAGGTATGACAGAATAACAGATTATTCTTGCAACCAAAGTATTTGCACCCTCGCCGATTGATTACAAATATTCCTTGTTTTTCAGATCTGCAAACCGGGTGACAGGATTTTTATTGGTTATTATAATGTAGTTTCATGTTATTATGTGTTTCAGTGAGATGTAGGCTATTATTTCGGAGTTAAACCTTAATTTTTGATGGAAAAATAACAAAATGTAAATTAATTGAGGAATACTGAAATAAACTTACTTTGGTGAGCATTAATGGAGAAATGGTATTTGTTACAAGATTTTCAATCATTTGCTCCCATTTAACAAGATTTAGCCTTGAAAACTTTGTAGAAATTCCTGCATTATTTATGAGAAGATTTAAGCCTTTATTGCCAACAAGATCTTTCACCTTAGCTGAGATAGGTTTCATCTCACCTTCATTTTTAGTATCTGTAGATAATTAACACATTTTATTATTTAGGGAATTCAAAAAGTATATACAATTATTAAGAATTATTATTATCAAGATTAAAACAGAAACAAACAATTCATGCATATATGATAACATATAATTCACAGATAAAATAAATCTTAAATTTTTCTTTCATTAATTTGAAGAATCTTATACTATTTAGGTATAGCATAAGAAATAAGAATCCTCTTAACTAAATAACTATGCATGTTTGCAGTTTTAAATTAGTTCATCATTTATTGAAAAACATTGAAACATAAATAATGTACAAGGTACAGTGAAAAATAATTTACAAGATACCATGTATAACAGTCTTTAATTTAGGAAAGGATTTTTTTTGCCTGACTATAAACATGTCACTTAGAAAGAGGTAAGAATGAAAATGAAACACACTTGTAAAAATAACTTAATGCCTAAAATTAATTTTAGTTTAATTTTACTCAAACTTCAGCTGTACACCATCTGTATTAAATGCTAAAAAAAACTTTTATTGTGAATAAGTAAAAATACTAACCAAACTTCAAAATCTCAATATTATTACTTTTCTTGGCTAATTCGTTCAATTCCTGAAATTTAATTATTAGATCAGTCATTTAAGTAACATTAAAGCAAATTAACAAATTGTGACTCATTTTGTTATGACATAATTCAAAAGCCCTGCAGCATTATGTAACTATATATAAAACTAATAATCCAGGAGACCAAACAGTTCAAATGTCTCATAACCATTCAGTAACTTAATGAAACAAATATTTATCAAGAAAATTCCCATCCCCAAACAGAAATTTACGTCAATTAATAAGAAGGTTAGGAAGTGGGAAAAATTGTTTAATCAAAAAATTCACCTTATAGACTATTACTGCTGTACACTTCATTTATATTGGTGCTTAAATAAAACTAAACTGCAAACAAACTTCTAACACAAAAAGGATTTTACAAAAAAGAAATCTTTATTCAATCAAAAATTACCCTTAGAGACCATTTTGTACACTTTTTTCTAATCTATTGATGCATGAATATAAAATATTGAAAAACAAATTATTTAAAAAAAAATTTAAGTTAGAAAATACAAAAATATAAATAAAAAGTAATCAAACCAGACGACTGCGGTCACCAATGCCTCGCGTGTAGTAAAAAAAATATTTATTTTAAACCAGAGGATCGCGGTCACCAATGTCTCGCATGTACAAAAAATAAGTTTATTTAAATTTGAAAAACTTACTAACATTTAATGTACAATTCATAACTGTTCATTTGAGATATAAACGATAACTGCAGGTCAACAAACAAAAAACTTTAATGCTTTAATTCAATATGGAAAAAATGGTCAACTCCACAAAAAAAATCTTAAAAATCCTTATATCTCAATAATTATAAGTTTTTCAAAAAAAATATTACTTAGGATTTTTTAATGTAAAGCTCATAACTGTTCATTTGATATGTAAATGCTAACTGTAGATCAACAAAAGAAAAAACTTGAAAGCTTTACTTGATTATGGTAAAAAAACAGCACTCCACAAAAAAATCCTAAAACCTCTTATATCTAAATAATTACAAGTTCTTTAAAAAAAATATTATTTGGAAGTTTTTAATGTAAACCTAACAACTATTCATTTGAGATTTAAATGATAACTGTAAGTCAAAAAAAAACCCTGAGTTTTATTTGAATATGGAAAAATATGGTAAATACCACAAAAAAAATTCTTGAAAAAACCTTATATTATTTGGGATTTTTTGTACATTTAATAACTGTTCATTTCAGATGTAAATGATAACTGTAGGTCAACAAACAAAAAACTTTAATGTTTTACTTTAATATGGAAAAAAAGGCAAACAACCCCAATCAAGACCATTACTAGGAGGGACAGTAACCAAGTAAAAATATCAAAAGAATAATGAACCATATAAAAAATGAAATTTAAGGATTATAGCTTAGATATAAGCATTTAAGTCATTGTCTAATGCCACCACCAACCACATTGGAAAAAATTCACTGTGCATGCTCGACAAAAATTAAATTGAACAATTATTTAAATGAGAAAAATTATGTTAATTAAAGTGAAATCTAAACTTACTTCTGCATTTTTGGGATTTCTACAAGTTGCTATAATAACTTCAGGAGGAGTTTGACTTGAGGCCAATTGTTTGACAAATTCTAAGCCTAGACCACGATTAGATCCAGTGATGAAAACTGATCTGGCAAGCATTGTGAAAATCCTGAAAAATTAAAAGACGGGCGAGTGAATATATATAAATTTTAATTCATGACCAGACGACCACGGTCACCAATGCGTTGCGTGTACGAAACACAAGTTTATTTAAATATGAAAAACTTACTAACATTTAATGTACACTTCATAACTGTTCATTTGAGATACAAATTTTTCAAAAAATATTACTTCAGAATTGTTAATATAAATTTCATAACTGTTCATTTGAAATTTAAGTGATAACTGTAAGTCAACAAACAAAAAGTTTAATGTTTTACTTGAATATAGAAAAAAATGGCAAACTCGAGAAATTCATAAAAAAAACCTTAATCTCAATAATTTTAAGTTTTTTCAAAAAATATTACTTCGGATTTTTTAATGTACACCTAACTGTAGATCAACAAACACAAAACTTGAATATGGAAAAAATGGCAAACTCCACAAAAAAAATTCACAAAAACCCTTATATCTTGATAATTATAAACTTTTTCAAAAAATGTTACTTGGCAATTTTAATGTACACCTCATAACTGTTAATTGGAGATATACATGATAGCTGTAGGTTAACAAAGAAAAAAACATGAATGTTTTATTTGAATAATATTGATACATCTACTACGCCGACGATGGATACACTGAACATAAAAACTGACGACCCCAAGGAAGTCTTATCACCCACACTATTCAACATATACATGGACACAAAGTCCAAACTATTACATATGCAAATGATATCACCATACTTTCCTACCACATAAACCCCATAACCGCAGAAACTCAAGCACTACCATACCTATAAATAAATAAATAAATAAAAATGGATGGATGGGATGGGATGGATGGATGGATGGATGGATGGATGGATGGATGGATGGATACATGGATAGATGGATAGATACATACATGGATGGATGGATAGATACATACATGGATGGATGGATAGATACATACATGGATGGATGGATAGATACATACATGGATGGATGG
>JARUHE010344427.1:0-10337 GCA_031471125.1 Archaeomysis grebnitzkii | reverse complement strand
TAAATACTCATATTTATATATATATAAATTTATACATATATGTTGATATATATACATATACATATATATATATATATACAGTATATATATATATATATATATATATACAGTATATATATATATATATATATATACATAAACATATATAAATATGTATACAGTATATATATATATATATATATATATACATATAAATAAAAATATTTGTATATATTTACGTGTGTGTGTATACCTGACACCAAACCTGAATCATCATAAACATAAGACTCCATTAATAATAATACCAAACAGTGTGTTACTAAGGTAGGGAAACCATCGCGACTTAAGCCTATTGCCTGAATTCACCAAACAGGAATGTGAAATGTTGTAAGGTGCCAAAAGTACGGTGCCTGGGAAATGATATTACATTTAAGGCGATGTAAATACCCAGACTTTACATGTTTTAGGCCTAAATTGAGAAATGTAGTTCCTTAAAAAGTTTAATTTTGAAGGTTAAAGGGCAAACAAGAGCTAATTCGATAATTTATAATATACATACATACATTCCCATAGACATATTTTTATATATTCTTAAAAGTTGTGAAAAAAATGAATTCAATCTGTAAGGTATTTATAATTCGATGCTTATACAGTATTATAAGTACATATCACTTTACGTTACATGTATATAAATCTATATTTGTATCTCTCTGTATATATATACTGAATATACTGAACTAATGTTAAAAACCTCGAGTAGGAGTGTTTTCACTGAATTTATCTACAAAAAATTGTGTATAACAATGAAATAATTGATGTCCGAAACATTTTTTCCTGAAGGACATACAAGCAACACATGCATCACAGTGTACCACACACCAACAACTATACTGTAGATTTGGTCAGCAAGTAGTTCAGAGATAAATGCAAAAAGAAAGCTTACAACTCTACCTCAACTTTTAGCACTTGAATAATGAAATCTCTTTCCTAAAACCAAACCTACCTAAGAAATCCTATTCGCCTTTCCTTATTGAGAATAAAATAAAACCATTCTTAAATTTAAAATATGACAACACAGCTAAGTTCATAACAGGTGACAACCAAAGATTTTGTAATAGCATAAAGTACCACGGACTGGAAGCTGATCAAATAAAAAGCCATTACTAACTTAAGTTTCAATATTTGCCTCGTACTAATCTTAAAATAAAATTCACCATTAATAAAATTGTGTTGTCTCTGTGCTCGCATACAGTTTACCAATACATGTGTAGTGAATGTGATTCCGCTTATGTACAATTTTTTCCAACTACAATGTGCGAACATAATGGACTCAGCCATAGAAAAAACCTGGCATTAACAAGACCATATATTTCCCTCTTAAAAACCACAATACCCGTATAAGTAACAGTAAGTCGGAAATTATTTCAAAAAATACTAATGTATCGGATATTAAACATTAGAGTCTATTTTCAATTTGAAAACAATGTAAGTAATCAAGGTAGTTGCTACTATTATACCAACGAACTATTTTTTTCCAACATTAATGCTACCTTATTATTGTTTTTAAACACTTTTCATTTAACATTTCAGTTACTATACCATTGTTTTTCGAAAATGTAGAATAACAGTTGCAAATTTTTGAAACAAACGTAATGTAATGTGTTATGTTTTACAAAGAAATAATTTTAATTGCTAACTTCATTCACCTACAGCACTGTTTTGAAATATCTTTAGCATGTAGAATATTTGTGTTTTGTATTCCTGCATAGTTCTATAATATCTCGATATAACATTTAATGTTTGTTTTAATTTCACCTGTTTTTAGATGATAACTTAGCAATATAGATTGTCATGAATAAACAAGTTCCAATGTTCCAGTAAATAACTCTCCTTACTATGAAGTAGCACACTTAAAAGCTAAAACTCTTAACAAACAGTAAAACTAAAAAACATGTTCAAATAAATAAAAACAAAATAGTGTATTAAGCAACTTTTAGTTAAAAACCACTTTAATATTTTTAATATTTTTTAAAATGAATTAAAAGAAGCATTTTTAAAACATTTTAAAACGTTAATTTTAATATAAAGTTAAAACATATTGTATGTGCTATCAATTTAAAATTAAATTAAACTATATTTAAAATTAAGTTAAACTATATTTAAAATTAAATTAAGCTATATTTAAAATTAAATAAAACTATACTTAAAATTGAAATGAACTTATTTTAAAATGACAACACAACAAATAAGATTGAATACTTGTACGTTAACGCTGAAAGAAAAAATAACTATTTTTAAAATTATTGTGTGTACGTATGTTTGTGCGTGTATGTATGCGCCTGTGTGGGGGAGGGGGCTTACACACGTGTAGATGCATGTATAGTTCAGTTAACCAAATCAAGTATGTATTGGTTAAGTATAAATTATTGTTTATTGATAATTAAACAAACAAAATTAAATTGCAAAATGATTTTATATTCCCTAAAGGATACATTTAAATTTAATGATATTTGCACAATTCTCTTATATAACAAAGCTCTGTTGGGAGAACTATGATTAGCGCTAAGCAAAATGTAGTGCATTAAACATAGTTTATACATTTTAATTTTTGTATACAACCTTTTATTTATTCCTTGTTATTTCTCTTTAAAAAACCCTAAAAACTACTTGAAAGAAAAACATCTAAAGTCTTACGCAAAAAGTCAATATAGGTTTTTATAAAGAACTTATTTGTGAATAATTTTGATGCAACTTAAGTTACTAGGGCTACCTTATAAAAAATTAACATTTATAATATATAACAAAATACATAACTTAATTTAAACATAATTTAAAGTAATATTCAATATATATTGAATTTCAAACATTTGTATAAACTACAGTAGAAAGGAAGAAAAAATGTTTGTAAAATACAAGAATCCAAATTAAGACCGACTTCCGGTTTACTAAATAAATACAAGGAATTAATTCGCGCGCTGGCAACTCTTTTCGTGAGGCACTTGCAATATAGCCTACTCAGTTTTTTCCTCTGGATTTTATTTTGGTTTTTATCATTTTGTCAATTGTCTTTCATTATTATTAAATTTGGCATTTTTAGATACTATCAAGATTTTTATATTGTATTATTCTTAATGTTTAATTTTAGTAGTGGTAGGGGTAATTTATATAGTTATAGTAGCAATAGTATTAGCCTATTAGCATTATTCCTAGTAGTAGTAGTAGTAGTAGTAGTAGTAGTTGTAATGTAGTTATTTTAATGGTGATATTAGCATAAGTGTCATTGTAAAAATGAAATGTTTTGATGAGTGTTAAAATGAAAAATAAGTTTACGTTATAAAATAAAATAAAATTATAAATGAAATGTTATACATTTATACTTTTAGTAAACCTAAAATAGAATTATTGCCAATCTTTTAATTTTGTTTAATCATATTAAACATTAATAAGCAACAAAGCATCCATGCAATTTTACTAAAAAATGATAATTAATAAAACACCCATACAATTTTACTACGAACTAATAAACAACAAATCCTTCGTACAATTTTACTAACAAATAATAAATAACAAAACACCAATACAATTTTACTAAAAATCAAGCACCAATAAATTCTACGCATTAAAATATATGTCATGTCTTTATGTGGAAAAAATCTAAATGTGTGTAATTGCTGAAAAAATTCAAAGTTTTTTATTTCTTTTGTTCTCAAATATATATTTTGATGGAGGATACTACTCCTCCAAAGAATTATATTAATTATTATTGATAATAATTTTCTTTTATATGTTTCGAATAAAACTCTCTTAAGCTTCAAAAAAATTTTGGTTAACCATGAGTTTGATGGAAAAAAAACCTAAAATTTGTATTGTTTAGAGAAATATAATTGTTTTGCAAAAAATCTACCTTAAAATCTCCAGTTCTTTCAATTGTTTTAACAACACTTTTTTTTAATCATTCAAATAAAAATTTCCATTAACCATGAATTTAAACTTTATTATACAATATATGTTTTAATAAGTTTTAATAACAATGGCAAAATTTACTTAGAGTCCACAAATCATCCGCCGCCCCAACTACAACAATGAGAAGTACCTTATAGAAGCTGATGTCTTTCATACACAACTTAACAACACATAACAAAAACATCGACATTTTTATTAAATGTTAACAAAAACTCCTTAAAATTTTACCAAACAATGACAAACGATAAGAAACTCCGTAAAGTTGAACTAAATAAGAATCAATAATAAGGTTTCGTACAACCGTATAAATAATACAAATTCCGTACAACTTAATCAAATTATGAAAACTAAAAAAAAACAATTTTATAAGATAAGAATAAAGAACCAAAAGCACAACTTTCTTAACTAACAATAGAAAACAAAACCTCCGTTCAACTTTTTAAAGTATTTATAAATATTTTTATTTATAACTTTGAAAAATGTTATTAAGTAACATTAAATGAAAAAAACTTCGTACAATTTATCAAACAATAATACATAAAATAACCTCCGCACACATCATAACCTCATTGAATAATAATAAATAAAAAACTCCGTCAAATTTTATAAAAATAAAAATAATTAAAAAACGTACAATTTATTAGATAGCAATCATTAGTAATTGCTACGCATTGAAAACTGTGTTTGTATGTGAATGTTTTTTTTAAATTCTGTATTTTTTAATACAATTCTATAGTTTTGTATTATATTAACAGTTTTATTTCATTTGTTGACAATAAAATTATCTCAAAACCCTCAAAAAGTTTGGTTAGTCATGAATTTGATGATAAATTGGAGGAGCCCACAAACTCCTAAAATGTCTTTTATTAAAAAAAATTAACTTTTGACAAACAATGCATTCTACCACAGAATCTCCATTTCTTTGATTTGTATTAAATGAATTTTTCTCGAAGCCTTCAAATAAAGTTCTTGGTTAACCATGAGTTCTAACTTTCTAATGAAATGTATGTTTTAATAAATAAATACTGATTTCACACAAAAAATCATAGTGTATAATGTTATGCTCTTTGTTTTCATTTAAAAAACTTTTCTGTAAAATAATTTTTTAAGTGTTTTGAAAAGTGGCAAAGTTTCGGTAGAGTCCACAAATCATCCACCGCCCCAATAACAACAGCAACCCCAACAATAATTAGAAGTCATTTATAGAAGCTAGTTTTTCAAACACGGTTTAATAATGAATAAACAATCTCCGTAAACTTGTATTAAATAATAAATAACAAAACATCCGTACAACTTAATAAGTTCATTAAATAATAATAAATTAAAAAACTCGGTACAATTTTATCAAATAAAAATAAATTTAAAGAGAGCGTACAATTTTATTAGATAATAATAAATAATAAAATCTCCGTTCAAACGTATTAAACAATAAATAAATGAAACTTCATCAAATAATAAAAAATACTCCGTTCAAAGTTGTTAAATAATAAATAATAAAACCTCCGTAAAATTGTATTATTTAATAGTAAACCACAATTCCTACATGAAATTTTATTAATAAGAAATAGCAAAATTTCTTCACAACTTCTTTAAATAATAATAAACAAAAAACCCAAAAGCTAATATTAAATAACAAAATAATTGGCCGGAGAACAAATGATTCTTAGACTAGGATTATGGAGAGCAATAAACATCGTTAAATGGAGATATTTAACCCAAAGACAAACGCAGGAAAGGGTAAGAATCCACGCACTCAATAGGGGCTATTTTCGATATTATTTTATTGTCTTTTTATCTTTATGGCAAAAATGTCGTACATTAAAGGGTTAATGGGGTAAAATTGTTTTCATGAATTTATTAAACTGTTCAATTTATTCAATTGAACATCAGACTTAAAGTTCACAGGTTGAACAAGACACTCAATCTTGAGCTAGATGGGACTTGGTTAATATTTCGAGGGGAACAACCTTATAACAACCTTATAACAACATTATAACAACCTTATAACATACTTTGCAACCATCGCATTTTCAATTGACTAAAACTCAATAAGATAGTACAATAATTTATATTCAAAACTTGTATTGATTACGAGTAATTTCATAGTATAAAAAATATAATTTATTATTCAAGTACAAAATATATTTACATAAAGAAATATATTGTATCTGAAGGAAATTTGTATTCGTAAGGTCTTCTAGAAACTTTAATGTTTTATAAATATTTTTATTGTAAATTTTTTTTACAAAAAAATACTTTTAAATATTGCATAAACTATTTTAAAAGCTCAACAATTGCAATTTTATTTCTTAAAGTTGATGCAAAAACGTAAGTAATTATATTTATTTTATGTTTATTAAGTACGATAATTATGTATATTTAAAAAAACGTTTATTAGTATTAAGTTAAAAAGTTTGCTTCCAGCTCTAAAATTATGTGTGTGTATTCTACGATAAATCATTTAAAAAAAACAATAATAATTTAAAGTTACACCTCAAGAAACTTGAAAAATTCGTCGCAGTATTTATATTGTAAGATTTCCAGAGCTAATATGAACGTAATAGTGTATTCCTTTTTATTTCGTACTTAATTAAAAATACTTATTTGAAACCAAAATTTTAAATTAAAAATCAATTATATAAAACTAAACCTTTAAGTTTAAAAAAAATGCATAGCCTAAATGATATAAGGTTTGTATTATCGAGCAGCTCGAAGGTGAAAACAATATACTGTAGATGTTACATTTCCATCGACGTCGTCGTCCGGAGTTCGTTAAATATTAAGTATTTTTTGTTTAAAAATTATGAATAACTTAAATTATCTAAAGTTGTTTATTAAGAGAAATATTATCACAAATGTTTTTGTGTCAAAAAAATTTTGTATGGAGTTATAGCGAAAAATAAAGATTCTTTATTATTCTTTACGGAAATTAAAATTTATTGAGTCAGCCAAAAAAATCACAGTAGCTTAAAGTTTTTCATTTTTAATAATTACAAAGGCTTTCATTGCACAAAATTGGTTCATAATGACCCTCTAGTTAATATTGAGTATATTTTTTCTGAATATTTAATATTTAATCATTTTTGTTTACTTCACGCGAGAATGTCAGTCACATGTGGCTAACTATAAGAATAATACGTAACATAATTAAAGGTTAAACATTAATTTTAAAATAAAAAAACAACATACATTGTAATGGGAAACTTCAAGAAACGAATGTACACTGTTAAAAATTACCATCGATTTAAAAAAAATTACATTATTAATGTATTATTTTCGTTGATTTGTTGTGAAGCAGCTGACAGATAAGACCGATCAAACATTTAATAAGTTAGTATAACGGATAAAATGTTTTAGTCCGGCAAAAAATTACATTATTAATTTATTATTTTCGTTGATTTGTTGTGACGCAACTGACAGATAAGACCGATAAAACATTTTATCAGTTAATATAACGGATAAAATGTTTTAGTCCGGCAAAAAATGTAAATTTTTAACAGTGTAAAAAATGTAAATGGGTACTCACGTTGGAAGTCTCGAGCACACTCAGTGCATTGATGTCAGGCTGTGGACGGGTCTTGCAGCTCAAGAGCACCAGGTTCATGTTGGCTGCGTCGCCGCCTCCCGCGTATCCCACGAAGCCTCCTCCAGCGCCGTCCGCTCCGGTCCCCGCATTGGACCATTCTTCGGTGGGCGTGAGGGTCATGGTGTCGATCCGATGCTGAGGTTCGTTTCGATCCTTTTTTCGTTCAAAGTCTTTTTCACTGGCGTTGGCAGCCTTCGCTGAGATGATGCTGAAAATAGATTATATCATTTAATGTCCTCTGTAATTTATCTATAAATTATCAATAATATTATCTATAATTTAAACAAAACGTTATTTCGTTTTATAAATGTAGAAAAAACAAACAAATAGCAACTACCAAAACCTTCTGTTTATGTCATTTGTAAGAATGAATTGATAAACAGATGATTCAACTATGAAAGAATGAAACTATTTACGTTGCTATTTAAATTGAGTCGCTATTTATTTTCAATTTAGCTATTGATTTAATTTACTTTATTTATTTATATTACAAACAACAAATAATATTCATGAATTTAAGAACAACCGAACCGATTCATCTGATTTGATACATTTTATTCTTTGTTAGTTTTCTTTGCGTCAAGGTTAGAACAAGAAATTATGCCCGAACATTTAAATTATTTTTAAAAGACTTTCAAAGAAACAAACAACTGGGCCATAATTTGAACTTTTAAAACATTTAGAATTGAAACATTTGACAAATTTGAAATAACTTTGAAAACTAGATTGAAAAATAAAACGAACTAGGCTTCAGGCCTGGGTTGAGCACTTACTAATATGTGACTTAATTGCGATAAAGTTGGCACTACACTAGCTCAGACAGACTGGTTGCTGTACTTAATGGTTCTGGCATTGCCTTTGCCCCGCCCACTTGTGGGGTGCCCCTCATCACCCGGGCCAGCCTCAAATATTCCCCTCTCGGACTCCCTCTAACGCGCGCCCGCGCATCCAATCCCTCCTTAAGACGCACTCTTTCTCCTTTCTTTGTCTGCACAATCTTTATCCTTTATTTATGATTATTTCTGTGCATTTTTATGTATTTATTATTACCTTTCTTAACTCGTGTATATTTATTTTTGTTCATTTTAAATTATTTAATATTACATTTTATTACTAATTTCTCTATACTTATGTTCTTTTTATCTTGTTTACATTGTTATGATCATTACATGTTTGTAAAATTCTTTATTTACACATTTATTCTTCTGACCATATTTTATCTTTTTATATTTGGAATTACTTAAATAGTTACCATTTATGTATTTCTTTTTATTTATTATTTATAGTCACATTTTTATCATTAAAACTTCTTTCATTTTACACATTCATTGAAATGTTGTTGAACTTTTGATTTACTGTTTTCAAATTTTTACGTTCACATAAATAAAAAAAATGCCACATTTCAAACGCAAGTTTTCTAATTTCCTTTAAACTAAATTTTCTGACGTTTAAGAAATATCTAAACAAGTTTTTTTACACTTAAAATTATAACAAACTGACACAATTGAAAAATAAGTTTTTAATTTATATAAAAATTTAAAAAATTTAAAAAATACCTAACTAAAATATTTTCACACTTGAAAAAATATAAAAAAAAACTGACACAAAAATTATTCCTTATTTTTTAAATTTATAGGTATTTAAAAATACCTCATCAAAACATGTTCACACTTACATAACATATGGAAAAACTGATTTTTTAAGATTTTAGTTAATTAAAAAAGACCTGAAAGAAATATGTTCACATAATAACATAAAAACTAACAGACTGAAATACCCCCAAAAAAACCGTCACACCTCAAAAAAACTGTAAAAAACTGACGAACTTTTAACAAGTTTTTTTCAGTTATTTAAAATTTTAGGCATTTAAAAAGTATCTAACTGCAAGTATTTTTACTCTTCAAAAAACATAAAATAAATACAAACTTAAAAAATAAGGTTTTTAATTTCTTTAAAGTGTTCAGACATTTAAAAAGTACGTAAACAAAATATTTTCACTTTTTCAATAACAAAAACTGACACAATTTAGAAACAAGTTTTTTGATTTATTTAAGATTTTAGGCGCTTATAAAGTGTTTAACCAAAGTACTTTTACACTTGAAAAAATACAAATTTGAAAAATAATGTTTTTATTTTATTTTAAGCTTTCGAACATTTAAAAAGTTCCTAACCACAGTACTTTCACACTTTAAAATATAGGAAAAACTTATTCAGTTGAAAAGTCCTTTTTTTTAATTCTTAGTTATTTAAAAAAAACATCAATAAGAATTGTCACACTTACATAAAAAAATAACTAAAGAATATAGTTATACACTTGAGAAAGTATTAAAAACTGGCACAATTTAAAAATAGGTTTTTCACTTTATTTAAAAGTTGTAAGCTTTTAAAAAACTATCTAAATAAAATATTGTTTTCCACTTAAGTATATCAAAAACTGATACATTGGAAAAATAAGTGTTTTAATTTCTTTCAAATTTTATGTATTCAAAAATTACCTATAGAAAATGTGTTCACACTTTACAAAATATAAAACGGACACATTTGAAAATATTTAAAAAAAATCTCAATCAAGCGTTTAGGCGCATAAAGTACATAAATAAAATATTTTTTATTCATATAAAATTTAACAGTTTGAAATATTTCAAAATAAGTATTTTAAATCGTTTCAACTTTTTTGGTATTTAAAATGTACCAAACAAAATATTTTTATATACGCTTAAACTCTTTTTAAAAAGTTTTACAACAGTCAAATCTTTATTGAAAAAAAATATTTTTAAAATAATTTTTTTATTCCTCCATATATACGTTA
>JARUHE010344383.1:0-10338 GCA_031471125.1 Archaeomysis grebnitzkii | reverse complement strand
CACACACAGACACACACAGACACACACATACACACACATACACACACACACACACACCCAGACACACATACACACACATACACACACATACACACACACATTCTCACACATGCACACACACACATACACACATACATACACACAAAGTATAAGAATTGTAAAATGTTTAAATTTCAGATGAACAACACAAACAATTAAGTTCAACGTTAAATGTCTTCTATTCATCTGTTGGAGCGTCAACGTTCGTTAATTCTTTCATTTCTAAAAAAGTTGAAAAATGAAAGAATTTTGGTAATTTGGTATTTAAGATGAACACCTTTGACGAATCTTTCTATTTTGGGACGCGCTGTCTTATCATTTCAACTATTTTAACTATTATTCCTGCTACTGCTGGTACTTTTTCTTCTAATAGTATTACTACTTTTACTACTACCTCTAATATCACTATTGCTATTACCACTACTAATACCACTATTACTAATACCACTACCACTACTACTACTACGATTATTATTTATGGTACTACCAGCAATGTTAACAGCTCCTACGAATGCTAATACAAATATTTTATATTTTATATTATAATTTAGCTTTTGCTTAAACTTGAGATTTGCATTTGTTATTTTAATTTCAAGTTATTGTTTTACAATAATAACAACAAATTTAAGTTTCAAGATATTTTTTTTAGGATAATAACGAAAATTGAAAGAAATGTTGCACTATAGAGCAAAAATATTTTTCAAATAATTGCTATTAATATAATTATCTTTTTGTTTCTATCATCTTATTGCATGATTAATTGGATTCTACTTTCAAAATATAAATTAAAGTTTGACAATTCCATTTATTGTACAATATCAACATCAATAATAACATTCTTTTTAATTTCATTTTAATAAGATTTAAATTTAATTTCTAAAAACTATACAAACTATACAAACTAAAACTAATTTTGTATATACAAAATATATTTATAGACAACACCATTTAGAAACAAGAAATATGTAAACAAATATATCTTCAATATTTTAATCCTTCTCTTGTTAAACTAAAAACCTAGTTAGTAATTTACAAATCGTTAAACCGAAGCTAGTTAACTATTTATAGTTTATACTATTGATTGTTAGTTAACCACATAACTAGTCCAGCTGTGATTTATAAACATATTCAAGTGAACTTTCCAATTTTAAGTAATACTTTTAAAAGTCTTAAAATTCCACCATTAAGTGTTTATTTGTTCATTATTGGAACATAATATTCACACCATTACACCGTATGTATAAGAACAAATGTATTTACCATAGATTTGAAACGTATTTTCATGTAAAAACTAAATACATTCAGTTGACAGTTTTTTTTAATGTTTACCTAAACTGATTATTCATTTATAAGAAAACAAATTTGATAATAAACAATTTATCATATTGGCAAAATTGCAACTGGTTAGTTCTTGGATATGCAACTCTTTCGGAGGATCCGCTACATATGTACTTTGCATCCATAACTTGGTTAATTAAGACCAAATTTCAGAAAAAGTAAAACATACAGACTAAGACATGGTTCATGTAAGTCACTCTAAATACTACGGAAGTAAAAATGTTTAAAATGAATAGAAAAAAAGGTATCAATTTTTTTCTAAATATTAGTATTGACACGTATTTATTATTTATCCATAATGTTCCATTTACTATGGTTGTAGAACGTCTCCAAAATATATAGAAACACTTAAATTAAATCTATAATAATTAAAAGTAAAAAAACACATTTGTACATGAAAAGTCTGAAAAAATGTATGTTTGTAAAATAGAATTTGGCTGAAAATATTATTAAAGCATGATGTAAAATATAAATGACTTTGTTATAATTAGTATTTATAACCATTAAAATTATTTTTGACACTCATTAATCGTAATGTCGTTGTCATCATACTTATTATTGCATTATATAAAGTAATTCTATATTAATATTATGCCTACTAGTCATTATTATTATTAATAATTAGCTATAATTATCATTGTTTTAATTACTATTACAATTTATATGCATTATAATTATTATTATTAGTAATTAACAATATTTGTCACTGTTATAATTATTATTATTACCTATATTTGTTACAGTTATTGTTGATACTCATTAATAGTAATGTTTTTATCATCATACCTATTATTGTTTTGTATAATGACAATTACAGGTAATTACTAATAATAATAATAACTAGTAAGTATAATAATAATTTAGAATGACTTAATATAAAACGAAAAAAATATGATGATAACAACATTACAATTAATGAGTATCAACAACAAATGTAATAAATATAGATAATAATAATAATAATTATAACAAGGACAATTATAGCTAATTAGTAATAATAATAATGACCAGTAGACATACTATTATTATAGAATTAATTTATATAACGTATGATGATAACAATATTATTATTAATGATTATCAACAATAACTGTAATGCATATAAATAATAATAGAAACTATACCAACGACAATTATAGCTAACTATTAATAATACTAATTACTAGTAGACATAATATTACTTTTGATAGTTATGAGTTTCATTCAAATCTAATTTGAAAACTATATAACAAATTATTATTTTTAAATTGAAATTGTTTTTAGTAAACATATTTTTTTAATTATTTATATATTTTGTTTGTTTTGAATGGTTTTGGATTAATCATTTAGTTCTTAAGGGGATGAAATACAATTTTTCTCAATTGAGACATAAACATTTATTTATGTTTTAATCTTTCACAACAAATAAACAAAAGTTGTTCATTAGCCTAATTTTTAGTTGTTAAGGACTCATTTTTATTGGGCAACAGTACACTAAGAGCCAATTTTAACGTAACGTTGATGTCATTATGGTAACTTGTCGATAAAGTGTTCAAGTATAGTGGTAGAGTGACGTCATAGCTGAACAGGATGTAAATGAAGAAAACATTGATGAGTAATGAGTCATTATTATTAAAAAAATAATTTTTTTATCATCAATATCTTCATCAGCGTTGTTAATGAAGTCAATAATAACATCATTGTTATCATCAACAACATCCTTATAAAAATCGTAACTATGACATACTCATCATCATAAACATTTTTAATAAAAACATAATAACAAAATCTTCATTATCGTCAACAATATCGTTACAAAAGTAATTATTATTATTCTAATTTTTAAACATCATCCCTCAGTCGGAAATTATCGTTGTATCAATTGTAAAACGAGATACTTTAGATTCGAGACAGGGTCGATTTAAACATTTTGAATACTTCGTGAGTACCATTTAAGAACCTTTTAAGATATAAATGCCCAGGAATGGAAAAAGTTACGACACTAAATTTATCTGACGTTTTAAGGATTTATATGGTACTTAACTCGATTCAAAAATATGCCAATAAGCAGAAACATCGATCAAAAACTATTCTGTTTGTTTTAGTGTTGATTTTTGACATACACCGGTATCAAAAACTATCATGATAAATTTGGACGTAAATTTTGTTGGAAAACGAGATCATAAACTACTCTAAAAATCTTCATTATTAAAATTGGAGATAAAAACAGAACTAAACGGTTAATTATTATCAAAACAGGTAGAAAATACGACGATAAATTCCTACTGGGGATCGTTAAAAAATCATAACTATCACACATTCGTCCTCATAAACATTAGTATAGAAATCATATTATGATTGTCATTATCAATGAAGCAATAGCTACCTACCACAACATCACTTAACATAAAAAATTATAACATTACCATCATCGCTTAACATTGTTTAGTTATCATCCTTATAAATATTTTTTAGGATGTTATCATAATTACTATTGACAATCTACACATAACTGAAGATAATGATGATGTACTTATAGGAATATAACCAATGTTTTTAGGTGTAGGCTAGGCAGAGTCCTCACATTCTGAGTCTATACACCAACATTGTATTGTTCAAGCGAACACATTAAAGTCGATCCCAAAACCTAAGCCAAAATTTAAGAGATCTAATCCAACAATTGCACGTTGATCACTATGTTTAAACCCTTTACATCCTGATCCAACAAAGGTCTTTTTGCAAAAGTAACTGTAAACTAATTCAATCCTTAAATAAATGTTAGTTAAGCTTTAAATGGTTAGGTTAATAATCCAATAGTTATAAAAATTCTTAAAAATATTTATTAACAGAAAATAATGGCTGGAAAATAATTTACATAAATAGTGGTTCATGTCTGATAGATTTATGTCGGGTACTGTCCATTTGTCCTTGATCTTGATTGATAGTTTTCAAATTTTTATTTTTATATTTTACTTTCACTTCTTGTTTATTCTTCTCTTGCTTATAATTATTCCTGTACCCGCAGCTAATAAAATGAAACGCCAATTGCAAAATGTAAAATAAGTAGGAACTATAATTTAGAGAGGATAAGTGTGAAGGAATGGGGATATTAAACTAACATTCCCAATAAAGTTAATTATGATTGTTAGACAGATTAATATTTGATATTCTTAGTTAGAATGATTTTATTTAAAATGTTTTTTAATTCATCAGATAAATGAAGGAATTAAAACCTGTTTTTTAAATTCTTTCTAGTTTTAATTTATTGATACAATCGAGCCAATTTAACCCTTCAACAAACCAGCAATTTATATACTAAGATTCAAAACAGGTTAAAGTTATAATTGAAAACCACCTTTATTGTATATGAAGAATTAGTGCCTATGGGAGTCAAATGGTTAAGCCCCGAACTAATTCCAGTTCTGAGAACTTTTTTCATAGATTGGCACAACACCTGTCCTGTTTGACCCTTTAATACCTGCGTCATTTTGGTCATAAAGACTAAGTTACGTTAAAGTTAGCAATGAAAAAAAAATTGTTTTAGTGGGACATATTCGTCTTTTCAGGAAAGAAAGGGCAAATGTGTGCCTTTCTCAATACTTATATACATATTTTACTATTATCATTATAGCTTTAAATAAAAAGCTTAAAAACTCGTTTAATTGGAATACTTTTGCCTAACACATTAAACATATTTTGGTAAGTGAGTAGTCTGAAGTATAATATTGTTGTATTTTTTAGCATACTTTTGTTATTATTTTTATTAATGAAATTTTTAATGATAATAAATATGTTTGCTTGACCATAAAATGTCTGAAGTATATTATTGTTATTGTATTTTTTTAGCATAAGGCCTACTTTTATTTGTATTATTTTCATTAATACAATTTTGAATGATATTGAATTTGTTTGTTTGGCCATATAATTAATGTTGTGTTATTATCGTTTTTAATAATTTAAATTTGTCAATTTTTGTTGTGATTGCTGTTAATATTTATAATATTGTTGTTATTATTTTTAATAATTGATTATTGTCGATGTTTATTGTTATAATTGCTATTAATGTTTATAATATTATTATTATTGTTTTTAAAAATTAACTGTTGTCGATTTTTATTGTTATGATTGTTGTTAATGCTTATAATATTGTTGTTATTGTTTTTAATAATTGATTATTGTTGATGTTTATTGTTATAATTGCTATTAATGTTTATAATATTATTGTTATTGTTTTTAATAATTAACTATTGTCGATTTTTATTGTTATGCTTGTTGTAAATATTTAAAATATTATTGTTATTTTTTTTAATAATTGATTATTTTTGATGTTTATTGTTATAATTGCTATTGATACTTATAATATTATTGTTATTGTTTTTAATAATTAACTAATGTCGCTTTTTATTGTTATGATTGCTAACAATATTTATAATATTGTTGCTAGTAATTGATTATTGTCAATGTTTATTGTTATAATTGCTATTAACTTTTATAATATTGTTTTTAATGTTTTTATTATTTTTGTTGTTTTTTAATAATTACCCAACCCATTCAATAACTTGTTTAAGTTTTTGTTATTAGTTTTTTTTCTGTAATTTGTTTGGCCTTATACATTAGGGCATGTTTCATCTTTTTTATCTTTGTTTTTCTGTCTAACTATTCAATATTGTTGTGAACTACATTTTTAAACATTTTACTGTTTTTGTCATTTTCTAGATCTTATATTTGTTTTCTCAACGAAGATTATCGTTGTTCAATTTAAATCCGTATGTGCATACTATAAATGAAAGACGTGTTATAAATAACTTTTCTTCAATTTGTTTTTAAACTCTCAATTCAATTTATTTATCTATAGATCTTTGTTTTGTACTGAACCTATACTAATATAGGTATTACATTTTGTACAATTTTACTCTATAAATGAATCCATTTTCTATTTTTTTTCAATACATTCAATTTTATGTTCGCTGTTACAGATAGCTTTACAACATAAGGTTATGTTGACATGTGTCGGTGAAGATATTTTACACCCATAGCTTCCGCCATTGCATCGGCACTAAACAGTAAATCATAAATAATTTTGTTTGTGCATTACAATATTTAATGAGACTTTCATGATGAACGGAGCAGTAAAACTTATTTTGGTCTTTGTCTCAGAAATCCTTGTAAATAAACTGGAATTATTTGTTCATAAAATTCAAAGAACTTGATAAAGATGGAAACAAGTTTTCCTTCCGTCTAAACTTGATTTTATTTTTTTACCTTAGACAATTAACCCTTCAATGTATAAATAATCATTGCATTGAAATTAAATATACATTAGAATTAACATTGACAACCTTTTCATATAAACTGACGACGTTGTCCTCAAATCCAGGAAAATAGATAAATTAGAATGATTAATGCTTTGATATTGACAGATGTTTTGCTAAATGGTGAACCTTAACAGATACGACAATAGCTCAAATACTTGCGGTAAAGAAAACTTTTGTGGATGCTGTTCATATACTTATGACAATTTTGATGTATAAGTTCGTAAAATTTTATGTTTTTTTGCAGCATGTGTGCCTGTTCATCTATCTATATGTCTGATTGTCTGCCCGTATGCATAACTTTGAGTATATTTCTGTATGTAAATTTGTACATTGTGTGTATTTCTCTACCCGTATGTATGCAGTATATATATATATATATATATATATAATATATATATATACAAACACAAAAACATACAGTAACACAAACGAAACGCATACGCACACACACACGCCCTCACTATAGTATGTATATTTATGTATACAATAGCTATGCCTCTTGTTTCTGTCTGCGTATTTTCAAAGTGCACCAACTGTATGACGATTTGTCTGTTATGACTTTCTTGGCAATGCAATTTCTGCTGGTTATTATAAATAAAAAACATACTAAAATGGGTATAGAATATTGAACCAGTGTTGATATTGATTTTTTAAAATATGTACTTGTAATTCTATTAAAATGACATGCCAATTATTTAGAGAATTTGTTACTTTGTTACTGAAAATGAAAATAGTTTATGTTCTTATATATTTACCTAAAAAAATAATTACTTTAGAAATATAATTTAAGGAAAACATATTTCATGTCCTCAGTTGAAAACTTTATTAACCTGAAGCTATTGTAGTTATTATCAGTTTTTAGTTCTCTTGGTTATAGAGTGCTAATGTTTTATAGATTTGTATCTCAAGTTCATTTAAGTCTCTTTATTTACTTCCTTAATGTAATTATCTTTGAATTTTTTGTTGGGTATTTAAAAAAATATTAGATTTATTTATTTTCGTTTTTGTTATTTCTCAATTTTTAATAACTAATATCATTATTTCTATATTTATATACTATTATTATTATCCATATCCTAATAATGACAATGAAAACTTTTTATTTTATAATAATAATTGTTACACTCATTGTATTTATAATAATAACAATTATTATTATTTTCCATATTCTAATTATAATAATAATTATTATTATTAATTTCCATATTCTAATAATAATTAATACGGTAATTCTATTTATAATAATAATTATTATTCCATATTCTAATAACAATGATAAATTTTTAACTTATAATAATAATAATAATTATAATTTTGTAAGTTTAGAGCTGTTGTCTTTCAATTAATAACAATATAATTTTCTTTTCAATTTTATTTTTATTACGTTACTTTTTATGTTATTATTTTTGTTGTTTTTCTTCGTATTGATGTTCAATTATAGTTATGGTAACATTTTTTGCTGATTCTTGATGATTTTTATACTTTTAATAAATATTTTTTATTCCTTATTACTAACATTACGTAAATATTATAAGAAATTGATTTATTAGTATTACTATTTATATTAATATTACTGAAAAATTTCATTATGTTTAGTGCTGTCAGCATAAATAGTTATATTTAACTTGCATACAAATGATGGTATTTTTAGTCCTAAGCAATGTTTATTAATGCTGTCGAACATTTTTTTTTGTGATTCAAACAAGCGATAGACACGCATACACGCGAGCAACGCACACGCACATGCGCACGCACACGCAAATGGAGATCTTAACAGTAAATGTTCGCGTGTTGTAATTATTGATGGTGTGTAACGAAAACAGATCATTTCAAATATTTTACAACTTTTGTTCATTGTTAAAACAACAAATTTTCAGATAATTAAAAATCATTAGCTTTTAATGAACATTTTTGCTTAAATGATTTACAAATTTAACTTAGTTTCATTTATGTTTTTAAATAATTTTAATTTTTTCAAACGCTTACGTTTAATTATTTTTAAATGTTTATGTTTAGATATTCACAAACATTTTTGTGACTTGAAACTTTAAAAGTTATTTATGTTTAAATATTAAAAAAAAATAAGTAGAGTATAATTGCCACATCTTTTCCCTTCAGCAAGAGACGTAAAGTGGCACACTGCTCGTGCTCTAAATGCATGAAGTAAACACAGCCTCATATTATATTATTATTTTTATTATTATATTGTTATATTATTTTTTATTATTATTCGTCATTTGTGTTCAATGTTTCGGAAACCAACTCACTTGACCGAAACGCGACTCGGCTGTCCAGAAGTTAGTTGCGGTTCTTGGGTTGATTTTTATTTTTAAAAATTTTGTTTGTTTTTAAACATTTTTATATTTAAAAATTTTGTTTTTTTTAAACATTTTTATATTTTTATATTTTAAGTGTTTTAATTATTTTAAATTTTATTTGATTACAAACGACACTGTTATACACAATAATAACAATGGCAATAGTAAAACTATATTAATGACGTTAATAACAACGATAACGAAATAATTAAAATTTAATAATAATAATAATAATAGAAGTAATAATAAGACCAATAATAGTGGTAATATTTTTTAATATTTGTATTTCTAGAGGGTAATAGTTATAAATATTTTTTTAGTCTTCCAGGCTACGTATTTTTTTTTCTTTCACAGGACGCATTACTTAATAGTATGTTTTGACAAAACAACATTTTGAATATTTAGTAAATAAATTAATAAATAGCAATGTCAATAAAACTAAAATGTTTTGAATACCAAAGGTATCAAATATTATAATTAAATTTTGAGTTATTTCTAACATTTAAATAATAAATAATTGTATTATTATTACTGACATTATTATTGTTGTTAATAATAATTAAAAACGTAGTATTTTACTTTTGTGGCTTTTTATGTAAATGTGTGAAAAAATAGTTTGAATTATAACTATGATCATGAAAATGTAAAAATGAGCATAAAAATTATTCAGATATTAAAATAATAGAACCGACCATAGAATTAGTGACAACTTTGATATATTGCACTTCTATTACTATAACTATTACCATTACTGGTACTATTACTATAACTATAACTATTACTATTACTATTACTATTACTATTACTATTACTATAACTATTACTATAACTATTACTATTACTGTAACTATTACTATTACTATAACTATTACTATAACTATTACTATTACTATAACTATTACTATTACTGTAACTATTACTATTACTGCTACAACTGCTTATGCTACTAATGATTTCGAAGTGGCAACTAATATTACTATTGTTGTTTGTAGATTTATTTTTCCAATGTAACTTTAGTTTAATTTTGATGTTATAAACTTTATTTATTTAATTTTCCTTATTGAGATTTACTAATATAAATTATACTTAGTCCTATATTTTATTATTGAATATATTTTTTCCTTTTTCTTTACTGACATAACATAATCCTATTGGTTTTCATTAAAGTTATTATTGGTTGGGAAGTGTGAATTTGTACTTTCTTTGACAATTAAAGTCTGAAGTCCATTCATATTTATGCAAGTTGTTGTTGTTACTAACACTATTACTAATATTTATTATTACTAATCACTAAACACATAGCAACAAGAAACATAAAAGTAAAATTAACGACAAAAATAATTACATAA
>JARUHE010344372.1:0-10339 GCA_031471125.1 Archaeomysis grebnitzkii | reverse complement strand
ATGAACACAAACACATGAACACAAACACATGAACACAAACACATGAACACAAACACATGAACACAAACACATGAACACAAACACATGAACATGAACACATGAACACAAACGCATGAACACAAACACATGAACATGAACATGAACACATGAACACATGAACATGAACATGAACATGAACATGAACACATGAACATGAACACATGAACATGAACATGAACATAAACACATGAACATAAATACTTAAACACAAACACAAACACACTGGGATTTGAATTTTTATTTTGGTTCATTTTTCAGAAAATAATTTTGTTCGACAAAAAATTATATTTGTTGAATAGATGCAACGGCGTTAGATCAGTAAAAAATGAAATATTGGTGTATGAAAAAAGTTTTCTTTTAGGAAAAGCATTTAAATGCTTTTGATGAACTCGTCCATTTCACCGAATATTTGCATTCACTGCCATTTCATTGAAAATTGCAACAAGTTTGTGACAAAGAGAACAAACAAACAAACAAAAAACTCCATCGTAAAATACTCCGAATTTCTGGATCCTTCTCACAAACCACAACAAATGTGTGAGAAGCATCGAGAACCGGACAGAATTAATCCTAATTTTAACCCTTTAAGGCTGACACGAGATCCAGACTCACTGCATGAGAATTATTTTCTATACTAAATTTAAAGTGTACAAGTTTTACCACAATAATCATCTGTGATTAAAGAGTTAAAGTGAGTCAAGTCCATGCAAGTGGATTCGCGTTGCTTGTCTCGTCGCCATCTTGCAACGAGTTTGCCAGATGATGAACTCGTTCAGCCGAGCTGCTTTGACACTTTCGTTTTCTATTAAAAAAAAATAGAACTCGTAAAAAAATTACTTGACATTTTAGTTGTTAGTAATATCAAGCTTAGAAGTGACCAATGTTTTATGTTGGTTTATGCATCAACATGTTTAATATAAACGGCATTTGTATCGAAAATAGCACAAATCATTCAAACAAAATTTTACCTACTAACTTTTACTAGGTTCATTAATTTGTGTTAGATAGAGTTCTTTTTTCCTTTTCATCGTCATTTAAAATGTTTGTATTATAATTAAGTGGCTTTTTAAGGGCCACTTTAAACCGCTTCGCATTGAATCTCATTAGGTATTACTTGCACTTAAGTATGTACTCTAAGGTAGGGAATCAATACAGTTTTCTCTTTTCCTGCTAGGTTAAGGGTACTCAAGGTAATTATCGCAAATTTTCAGTAGGGTACGAACTCGTGCTACAAAGGATGCGGTAAATGAACAATTCACTGCAAACATTTTACAAGTACATATAAACACACATACTCATTTTCACACTGGATTCGAAGTTTGACTTAATATTTGGGTTTAATATGTCACAAAAATCGAAACTTCATATTAAACAAAAATTGTTGTTTTGAAATCTTATTATTTTCGTTTTATAATTTATTGATTAACCTGTTCAATGGCCGGAGTGATTAGGCTTCTAAAATTTGTGTTGGCATTCCTAAGCAATGAAATCAAGGAAAACAGTTACTGGGCATTACATAATAAGAATAATATGCGATATGAGAAAATTATTTAAGTTCTGTTTAAATCATTTAAATGTTGATATTTTTGGTGATAATAGCAATAATTGTTATTAATTATAGTAATTAGATGTGTTTGCGTGTTTATAAATAATGCAATTAAAATATTTTCTCATATATGGCAATTGCTTATTTAAAACTCTATTTTGTTTTGCTTTATCCAACTTTAGTTTTTTTATAATTATTTCTTAAAATCTTATATATATATAGACAAACAATATGTTTTTTTGTTTGAATTGTCAGTTGCTTAATGGTTTTATTCTGCGCATGGAAAAATATTAGTTTCTAAATGTTGATAAACAATTAGTGTTAAATATAAAACAATTCATAAAAATATAAAAACATTGAAATTAATAAATAGTAAATTAATGATAACTAGCCAAGTGCTTGAATGTTCCAGGTGGGAATTTGGTTGGTTAAAGGTTTAATTTCTTACGGACATGGATTTTGTTAGAATGCTGATTAACTGTAACTTTTAACGACTAGTTTAAAAATTATCTTAATTGTATCTTAAAATAGATAAACATAATTCAATAAATTATGTCTTAAAATGAAATTGTATTAGTTTTGTATCATTTTATATATATACCATATTCAAGGATTTGTGGTTAATGTATTTCAGCAATATATTGAAACAATCCCAATTTAATTTAAGTTCACGTTATTTTTCATAATTTTGAAAGATTTAAATAGTTTAAATTGATTAATGTTAAAAATAAGTTTGCCATCAATTAATTTTCCAGCGACATTAGATGTTATTAGACAGCGCAACAAACAACTTAATTAGCCAGAGCACGACCCGGCCGTCTTTTAGTGGGCCGTGCATTGCAACGGAACTCTTTGACGACGCACAAAGGCGCACAATGTCCTTGTGAATCGAACATTTAAACTGTTATTAAAGTATCGAGTTACACGGTCGAATATTTGTGCCTTTGTCCCGGCACAGAGAAACCCTCACAGGGAGATGCCCTAAACACGGCGATCGCGTATTTATTAGCGGTGTTTCACACACGCAAGGAATGCTCGAAGCTATTTGGTCCAAGACGCGCCATTGTTTGTGCTGTTTTTCTACTAATGTTACCTACCTTGCATTTGCATTCAAATTGTTACTCTACCACTTCAATGGCGAGCATTGTTTTCTTATTTTTTACGCTTTTTCTCAAGAGGGCTAAATAACCAAAACTTGTTCCTCCATTTCGTTCTACATTTTTATGCTTTAGTCTCGTTTTTGTATGATTTATACGAGTCTTTATAGAAATGTTGTTTTGTACACTGTAAAGTGGCTGATGAACTGAGATTCTTTAGTACCTTATGCAGTATAGGAAAACTGAAAATGGAGGAGATTGGGCATAAGATAAAAGCTAATCATGAACTAGAACTAAATGCACGAATGCATGCCCAATAATATACATATACAACTTAAGTACAATGTATACATAAGTACATACATGTACACACAAGCACGAGTTCATAGAAATAGTTACTCAGTTAGTTTAAAGTATTTTCCCTTTTTTTTTATTATTTTGTGCTGTATATCATGTAGTGATGTTTCATTGCCTTGCATTTGAACTGGCGAAGAGATAATAATTTGATTCAGTTAGTATAATATATCATTATTGTTTAAATTTACATTTTTCCATTTTTTTGTGTGAAAAAAATCACTCAAATTTAAATGCCTCAACAAATCGACGTTTTTATTGTGATTTATTTATTGTTTGTAATTTATTTTTGAAATAACTAATTTTTAAATTTTTTCAATCAATTTGGAAGAATTATTTAAATGTAAATAGATTTGTTGTTAATTATATTACTTAACTTAAAAGAAAATAATTAAAGTTGTTTTTGATCTGTTTCATTTTACTGAACTTTTTTCAAAGAACTTCAATTTTTTTGTGTTTAAAATTAACATCGAGTGTGGACGGTAGAATTTCATTTACAGAATGAACTCGTCTTAGTTTATTAACAAAGTCTAATTAAAAAGACAATGTTTTTCGGCTGTAACAATGTCAAAAGTCCAATCGATCCAAACCCATGTTTTAAATGAACGCCAACACATGCGTTGAACCCTTCGATCCATGTCAAATGATTGCAATAAGGACTAAACCACGTCAAACAAATGTTGAAAACCGTCCTTATTGCATGGACATACATTTTCATTCGTCTTCTAATTACTTAACTGGCAACAACTGAACTTCCAAATTCGAAACTTCAATTAGTGAAGTGAGATTCGGGACGAAGTTGTTTTCGATGGAAGTCCCAAAAGACCCAAAGGAAGTCGCTTCGATCCTTAAAATCGATCATTCTCAGTGACAGTAAATGTTAATGAAGGAGTGCCACGGCAGTGCCTTCCTACCAAAGGTCATGCCGAGACGTAGTTTGGATTGGCACTTATTAACAGGGTGGCTGAGGATGAGGGTAAGGGTGATATACATAGATGGAGAAATATTTGTAAGGGTGATTTACATACATGGAGAAATATGTGTAGTTATTTTTTATATTTGATTTGGATGATTGTTGTGTAACTTCTCTGGATTGACGGTCATAACTTACGACGCGAGATTTATTTTGTCATAGATGTTAATTCTCAATTAGGTTCGTTATTATCGTCAACATTGTTTTGCCATTATTACTTCATATCTTAAGTAATTCTCATCCTCTCAACAACGCGTGAACAGTTTCGTCAGGTTCATTTAAATCCACAAACATTACAGGATATTGGAACATTCATTCGACATAATTTGTCTAATTTATGGTCTCGTTGAAACGTCTTCAAATAAGCAAATGTCACCCGACCGATGTTATGATAAACGATGCAATTGTGCGTAACCTGGAGGAGGAAATTGGAGGATGTTTCGGCTTCCTAATCAACCGTTGCGACAACATTGTCATGGGAAGCCACGTCGCTGAGAGAACGACGACGTTCGAGTCAATTGAGTGGCATCCCCTGTCGGCGAGGTTGGTTTTGGGGCATCTCAAAATTGGTTTTGGAGCGGCGGTTGTGGAATGGATGGGTTGAGATGGAAGGGAAGAAGGAAAAGGATCCTTTCCGTTTGCACTTGTTTGATTTTTGAATTTCAACTTACCTTCAATGAACATTTATAAGATGAAATGTTATTTTACATTTTTACAAAATTTAATTGAAATTACTTCTTTATTTATTTATTTCAATAAACAATTAATATTATGCTTTTCGATTTGTATTGCTTCTGATAGTGTATTAATTCATTCTGTAATCATATCTAATGCATGTAGGTATTGGAGGGTATTTTAATTAATAATTGTTTGCTTTTAAAAATATATTTTATTCGTATAAGCATATTAGATTATAATTTTGTTAAATAAATTATATTATCAATGCACAACTAATCTTTTTATATTGTGTTTCTCTTTCTAAATTAACTCGACATATTTTTCTTATACAACTCTTTCAAAAATAGTTCACACATCCGGAAAAGTTGAACCAAACTATTGCCATTTAAAGAATATTAATTAAACACGATTTAAAGTTTAAGGTTACATATTATCAATTAATTTATACATTAATCGATCATTTGAAATAGATTTGATATTGAATAAACAATTAACAATTGCAATAAAAACTGATGGGAAGATCAAATCATAATTAATGTATTTTTTTATGATATTTTTTGAAATATAATCTTGAAGGAATTAATTATATGTATGTAATTGGATGAACTTCTGTGGGGACGATTTATAAAAAATGTTATGTAAAAACAATAGTTTTTGATATTATTTATTATTGTTATTGTTGTCTTATTATTATTTATTGTTGTTATTGTTGTCTATTATTATTTATTGTTGTTATTGTTGTCTATTATTATTTATTATTGTTATTGTTGTCTATTATTATTTATTATTATTATTATTATTATTATTATTATTTATTATTATTATTTATTATTAGTATTTATTATTATCTATTATTTATCTAGTATTTATTGTTGTTATTATTATTTATTTTTCTTATTATTAAGTAAGATATGAATGACCATCTACTTTTTATAACTTATTTTTCATTGCTTTTTTCTCATCACAATTGAAATTATTGCTCAAATTCTAATGATGTTATCTTGAAGTTACGCTACTCAACAACTACTTTAATGGCGATGATGACCAATGAAAAGAAAAATGTCAACCATCAACAATTCATAATAATAAAAATAAACATAATATTAAAAAATAATTGTAATAATCAAACTAATCATAATAGGCAAAAGTGTTATAATAATAGAAAATAATTAAAACAATTATGATAATCAAAATGAATTATATATTTTTCCATGTGAACACAAAGTAAAATGTAAATACCGAAGTAATGATAAAAAAATCCTTCATTTCATGTAATCATTAGTTGTCGACTAAACTCTTATTAATTGTTTGCTAAGTTAAGGTAATCCATAAAATAGTGTGTGTTATATATATGAATGCATGTATGTATAAGTCACAAGTGTCATGTGTTAAGTATATGCGTTTTAGCAATACAAAAAGATAAGTAATATTGATAAGTGATTTCTGATGATTTTGAATTAGGCTTATTTGATTATGTTTACTTTTTCGATTTAATTACACTTGGATAGGTCTAGTGAACCAATAAAATTCCTGTCCCTTGATCGTTTGATCGGAAAGTTGAAGTTAGGTAGAATGTGGCCAAGATAAATGAATTTTGTCTTAACGATTACTTTGAATCTTAACAATTTTTTATTTTCAAACTTGTTTTTTCTTTCATTTTTTATGAGATTATTTTGTTTATTTCTATAAGGGAAACAATTTTAAAGTTTTAATTTCGTTGCATTCGTGTGAAATTTAAATTTTTTTTTTATTTTTTTTTTAAAGTGTTTTACATAAGTCAGAAATATATACATTTTGAACAGACTTGCTTGTTCATATATAAAGGTAAATTATTAATTCTTCAAATGTTTTCTAAAAAATTTGAATATAGGCCTTATATCAAAACTCCTGACAACATACATACATCAATACACATTAAAGTACTTAGCTTAGATTACTTTAGTTACCCTTTGTATTGTCAATGGGATTGTTATAATTACGAGTTCATCATTTTCAGAAAACACCAACCAAGGAATGTGAACCGAAATATTAAACATTCCAGTGAAAAGGCAGACGTAGTGTTATTTAAGCCTATGAAGTAGGTCGTCATATTTTTCCCATTTTTTCTCACTGAATCATCGGGTTACAAATTTTTGAATGCACCTTCATCATTTCTTTCGTCAGGCACATTTGGCAGGAGGTCACGATGGGAGGGGATACATTTCCAAATGCGCGCCCGCGCGATAATGAGATTTTTTTTTATGAATTGAACAGTTGGTGAATAATTTAGAAAATAACATTTATTGGCAAAAAAATCGATACATTAAAATACAAACACATTTTTTTTGTAGTTGGAATAAAAATATTGAATATATTTATGAACTTTGTTTCAAAATAAAATTTCACTTTGCAATCCATAAATTAATAATCATTTATTTAGATAACCATTTTTAAAACATACAAGTTTGATCTTTTTAATGGATCGTCCATGATTAAAAATGTATGAAAGAGATGTTAAAATGTTACAAAGACGAAAATATTTCAATAATGCCATTGGTAAAAAAAACTAAATCGAAAGCCTATAAATATAAATGCACAAACATGGATTGACGTATCGGAATGCTACATAATAGGACCAATGTTGTAACTTCCTGCCAACACACACATCCATATGGATATGTATACTAATGTGTGTTTATGAATCGAACAGAATCTAGGAAGAAGAAGAAGAAAGGCCTTTGATAAAAAAGGAATTCCTTTCACATGTGAAATCAATACTTTAGTAATGACCGTCGGAATAAAAAGGCCCGGCGAGTGTTTTTCACTTGAACCAATGACGTCACTCGGTTCTCAACTTCACTTCTTGCTTGCATGTCTTCTTGGAGATTTTAATCGTATACGACTGTGTACGATTTTGTTCTTGTATGCTCGTCTGTTCAAAACAATTTGTTTGTGTGCACGTGAATGTATATTTACACCTTATACATTATATATTACTTTATAACACTGATGTTCATTTCTCACACCAAAAAAAACATAAAAGTCAAACGTTATTCTGAACCACAAAAATCGTGTTATTCTGCATGTCATGAAAAAAACAAAGTTTTAAACTGTTGACTAAATTGTATTTGTTTAACAAACGAATATTCGTATGTTTATAAGCATTGTTGACTGATTGATTAAATCAACGCGCTGCAATATTTGTCTTTCACTGTCATTGTGTACTAAGACAAACTAGTAATAATGTCATTAAATAAAAAAAATGTATAATTTGTGAAAAATTATACACTCCAACATGGAATTACTTAACTAGATAATTATTCTTAATTCATACGTGTTTGGTAATTGAAAATGAATCGTTTCCTTTAGTTTACAATATTTGCAAGTTTGTTTTATGTTTAAATTGTTTTTAATTGATAATAAGTATTTCGTTTTTGAAAAATACTTTGGGACAGTAACAAATATTTTTGAAGCTAACTTCAAACGTTCAACCTTGAGTTATGATTTATTGATAATTTTATATTGTGTGGCTTTGATAGTGGCATTTATTTTATAATCAATGTTTCAATCGGTAAACAATGCATAAACTATAATTAATATTGGTTGATATTTTGATACAAATGAAATATGTAATCAACTACGTATTAAAAGAAAAATTACAAAAAAAGTGTAACTAAAATATGAAAGTAAATATCAATGTAAAAAGAATACGAAGAAGTTAAATATTAACATAAAAAGACTGAACAGAAGTAAAATAAATGGAAACAAACTAAATAAAACATTAAACACAATATCAAAAAGTTAAATAAACATAAACACTAAACAGATACAACTTCAATATAAATAAGAATAAAACTTGAATCAAAGAAAACATTTTTGACCAAAAAACCGAAAACCAAAAATGATTTTATCGGTTCTATTTTTGAAGCAAATTTTGAAGACAACAGAGCTGAAATATCCTCTCGGTCACTCGACTTCCGATTTTATTTTCTCTATTTGCATTTGTATTTTTACAATTTTGTAATCGATTATATTTAAAAATTTTCAGTCATTTGAATTTTTACAATTCTTGATCGTTTATATTTCCAATTTTCATTCATTTATATTTTTACAATTTCTTAATCGTTTATGTTTTTACAATTTTTCAGTCATTTATAATTTTACAGTTTTTTAATCGTTTATATTTTTACTATTTATTAATCGTTTAAATTTGTACAATTTTTTAATCGTTTATGTTTCCAATTTTCAGTCATTTATATTTTTACAATTTTGTAATCGTTTATATTTTAAAAATTTTCAGTCATTTATATTTTACAATTTCTTAATCGTTTATATTTTTACAATTTCTCATTCGTTTATATTTTTACAATTTATTAATCGTTTATCTTTTAACAATTTCTTGATCAATTGTATTTCCAATTTTTCAGTCATTTATATTTTTACAATTTTTTAATCGTTAATTTTTTTAATTTTTGAGTCATTTATATTTTACAATTTCTCATTCGTTTATATATTTTAACAATTTCTTGATCGGTTGTATTTCCAATGTTTCAATCATTTTTATTTTTACAATTTTGTAATCGTTTATATTTCCAATTTTTGGCATTTATATTTTTACAATTTTTTAATCCTTTGTATCTTCAATTTTTCATTCATTTGTATTCTTACAATTTTTAATCGATTATATTTTTACAGTTTTTTAATCGATTATATTTAAAGTTTTTTAATCGTTCAATTTCCAATTTTTCAGTCGTTCATATTTCCAATTTTTCAGTCATTTATCTTTTTTGTTTTTCAATCATTTATTTATTTAACTTTGCAATCATTTTTATTTTCAATTTTTCATTCATTTATCTTCTTCATTTTTAAATCGTTTATATTTTTAATTTTTCTTCATTTATATTTTTCAATTATTTATTTCTGTGTTTTTCATTCGTTTATATTTTTCATCTTTCATATATTTGTTTTTTAAATTTTGCATTAGTTTGTTTTCAATTTGTATTTATTTATGTTTTTCATTCGTTTATATTTCCTAAACTTTGCATTCATTTATGTTTTTCATATTTTTTTCATTCAGTTACTGTCGAGCTTGTGTAGTAAAGCGCTAGATAGGAATAGCATTTTCGATGTCGTCTTCGGTGACGTTGGTAACCACTTGGGTGCTTGCATATCATCCATATTTTTAAAATTTATGTTATATGGAGTTGATTGTTTTTAAAATATAGTAATTGATGTTTTTATTTTATTTTCTTAATTTTTATCTATATTTCTAACAAATTGTAAATAAAGTATACTTAAATAATTTTAATAGTCTGTAAGGTGAATTATTGATTAAATCATGTTTTTTGATATTTTTGATAAAAGTATTTAAAAAAAAATTCTTTAATATCTTTATTATGCACCGATAGATTGGAAATGAAGATAGTCTCTCGGGTGAAATTTTCCTCAAATACTATTTTCTCATTTTGTAACCCACTTTTCGATTGACACTTTTTTATATTTTTTTTTCATGTTTTGGCTTGAATTATAATGCATCAATAGAGTGAAAATAAAGTGTAAACAAATAGTTAATAAGATGAACTTTTAGTTAGATTTTTTACTTTGCGGGCATTAATGTGAAGGAAATTTTTAACCTGCTGCCCTCAGCCGTCCAGGGTTCGCTCTTCAAACCAC
>JARUHE010344361.1:0-10340 GCA_031471125.1 Archaeomysis grebnitzkii | reverse complement strand
ATATATAATGTGTAAGCAGGATGATATAAATTTTCCAAAGAGATGTGATTGTTACTATTCATGGATAATAATCTGTAAATATGTACAAGGATTAAAATACTCTAATAACACCAATGACTTACCATTTTAGTGAGATACATGACATTGATGTGAAGAACACAGCTTCTGAATATTTGGTGGAATAATATATAAAGACACTCGCATTCACTATAAAACATTTTTAAGTTTCCCCGTTTCAGTGTCTTTAAGTTTGTCATTGTTGAAAAAGATACTTCACAAACGTATGTAGTAGAGAATTGCAAAATAATTTGTAACGCCCTTTTAGCTAGGTTTGATGCATTCATGAAACTCGAATCCAAACTCCGATCGTTCTTGATTTCAGTTCTTCTTCTTCAGTAAGTGATAAAATAATCGTTGCAGTTGCAAAAAATGGATTTCTGATCCAATCATAGTTTTGGATTTCAATATTTGGGAAGTAATAATTAACTTTTTCGCCGAGTACTGTTAAATGATCAACAATTAGTGAGTTGATATCATACATTAGCTTGCGCACACAATATTTTGAAAACATTTCAAAACTTCCTTCTTTCACTTTGTGTTTCCAAATTGCTATCGTGTCTCTCGTAACACAAATTTTATCTGCCGATGTTAAGATATTTTCTCCTTTTCCATGCATACGTGTGTTAATTTTATTCAAATGTTCAAATGTGTCGCCCGATAAGCCAATTTGGTGAATCAAAGTTTGTCTCGAATTAGATCGAAGAATTCATTTTGTTGACTTTCTTCAAAAAGTTTAAGCATCATTTCTCCCAAATCACGACAAAGTAGGCGACCTCATGAGAGCCAACGGACCACTGTGTGTAGTATAAGATTTTTAAGCTTTGCCCCCATTTCTTCACAAATATGAGCAAATTTTAGACATAGATGTAGCCTATATGTATCTTATCAAATTGTATGCAAAACGTTTATACTTCAACTAAATAATGCTTTCAAAGGTTTCACAATTATAATAATAATAATAAAAATATATATCCATTTATTTCTGACAATGTCAGGTATTACATTACATTTACTTATATTTACAATAATAAAAACATAAACATGATAAAAACCCATTTGACAACTTATATCTTGTGTTAGAATAATTTTTTGTCATTTATAATATTATGAACTTTCTTCTCCTTGTTCACGAGGCGCAAGCACCTCGAACAACTGTTTTTCATTGAAAACATTGTGAAGAAGTCGGTTCTTCTGGGATTTTTTACTTTTGTGTTCTACGAAAGTCTTCTTCAAGTTCACGAGGTGGTGCAGTTATCTCGAACGGCTGTTTTTCAGTGAAAACATTGTGAAGAAGTCGTTTCTTCTGGGAGTTTTTACTTTGTGTTCTACGAAAGTCTTCTTCAAGCTCACGAGATGGTGCAGTTATTATATATAATTATATATAAGTTATATAAACTATGTAAACTATATAAACTATATAAACATACCAACAGCTGGTATTGCGCTTGAAATACCTAGGCTACCTTCATTATCCTTTGAATAAATTTATATGCTCTAGATCTGTACCAGGGTCTTGCTACAACAGCTATTTATTATCTCATAAACTATAATACAGTTCTGTAAATATTTTATTTAGTAAAAGTTGTTTAGAATATATAGTTCTTTATTTTGTTCTAATAAAATATTTTTGTAAATGCAAAATAAAAAAGTTGGCTTGTCAAATTTTGCAAATTAAAATACTTTTATTTAAAAAACTTTAAATTTTAGAAATAAAAAGTTTACCCTATAAATATTAAAATTTAAATTCCAACATTTCATTTTAAACAAACATTGCTCAAAAATCGGTAATATAGAAATAAAAAAACTTTTATGGAACATCAACATAGACGACACTTTTTGTCATTTTCCGAAAAGTAAACCATATATAGAGCTTCGCCACTACGTTCTCGCGCTCGATAATGATAATATTATAATATATATAAGAATTTCAAGTAAATGTGAGGCACGTTTTTTTTAATAAAAGCGGGGCTTGCATGTAGTACGTAATCATCAATATTTATTTTTTTAAATGTTTCAAGATCTTGAAAACTTTTTAATATGTTAAGTGAACTATTGCGTAGCTTATAAGAAATTTTACCTTCCCTAATATATATTGCACTAAAGTAGTTGTGTTCTTATTTTTTAGTTCTCTCAGATTATAATGGAGATTGTTTTTATGAGGGGTTGAGAATTCGGTAGAATTTATCTAATTTAGTTCAAGCTTACGCGTTTTTTTCTATGCCTTTTAACATACTATATGTAAGAGCACTTTATGTTCAATATATTCTATTTTTTCCAAGGGGAAATAACTTGATTATAACTCTACTGGTAATATTTGTTTTTCCTCATTTAAATTTTTGTTATTTTTAATTAAGGTACGGATATAACAGTGTTTGAAACTGCACTTGTTCTAGTGCATTAAGTTTAAACATATTTTCCTCCTAACATTACTTTTATCAACTGAAGATTATTTAGGCTCAATGTTTGAAGAGGTTTGTGAAGTATAAATACATGTATGATTGTTAATTTCTTCTAATAAGGCATCAATGGTTTGTAAACAGATGGTATATTGTGTTTTTAATTTGCTCATTCTGTGTATGTGGTAGATTGAAGTTTCAATGGGAAGTTCTTCATTCTGTGATTCGTGTTTTAAGAGCTCACATTACTGAATGTTGTTTTCTATATTTTTTGAAGATCTGTATCAACTGTAAACATGATAATACTAGTAACAATAATAACAAAACACACATCAATAACAACAACAACAATAGTAACAATAATAATAATAAAAACATTGACAATAATAATTGTAGTTATAATTATAATGACAATAACAATTTAACGTTCATATTTAATGTCTATAAACTATGAAAAGAGGAAGGAATTTAATTAATGGATGATTTATAGCATAATATTTCCTTGAGGATCCACATCAAAACAGATGAATAGTTATCATCTGACATAACCATCAACAATAAACAACAAAAAAAACTGCTTCCACAATGAAATCAACAACAACAACAATTATTTTTGTTACGGTTATATTGTCATCATGATTATTCTCTTTATTATTGTTATTAGTGTTGTTGTTATTGTTGTTGTTATTATTGCTGACACTTTTATCATTAATATGTACACAGGCTATTAACAGGTAATTATTATTATTATATACGACTATTTTATCAGTGTTATTATTATCATAATTATTATTGTTAATATTCATCATTACCATTAAAGTGGAATGACGCATAACTTAAAGTTAAATTGTTTGTCTTATAGTTATAAAACCAAAAAATTGTAATTAATATCCATAAAACTAATAAAACGAATTAGAAAAATTAAATACTTGCTTAAAAAAAATTAATTATTCATCAAGTCTTGGTTTTTTTTTGATAAAGTTAGATGAATAACCTCTTTCAAGCCATTTTTTAAATTAAAGTTTTTATTTATTTAAATCATTTAATTTTGTTTTAATTTTTTTTTTAAATTGAGTTAGTTCAGTAAATAAAATTACAAAAGAAATATTATAAAATAAGGAAAATGAAAATAAACTTTTTAAAGACTTACTTTTTTAAGCTTATCCAAACATTTTTCAAAACGAAATGTGCTAAACTTTTTTCAATTTTAGAGTTAATTTTTCTGTTATTATTTAACTTACTTCTCATTTTCATGTTTCTGTTTTTTAAATTGTTCTATCCGGCATTTCTCAACATCTCAACAATTGTAAACAGAGTTTACAATGGTATATGTGGTGCTTCATTGTTAACTTTTTTTTAATTTGTGAACTTACCATAAAATTAAATTGTCTTGTCAAAATTTAGTTTGTTTGAATGTTTTGTTTTCCGTTCAATAATTTTTGTTGATATTTCAGTTTTTATTCTTTTTAATTCGTTCTTTTAAAAGAAAAAACATTAAATATTTTTTTAAATAAAAGACTAATTAAAGCTTAATTTATCACTTACGATTATTACAACAAAATCTGAAGGTTGTGTCGTCTGAGACTCGACTATATAACTGAAGCTTCAGTTCTGTTCATCACATAATCCAGCTGATCTGATCAGAGTGGATAGTCCTCAGCTGATCAAGTGACGTCATGAAGATTGCTTTCGTAAGATCACTTTTTTAACTTTAAATTTTAAAGTCACAATATAAAATAAGACATTAGATTTTGTTCATTGATTATATAAGACGTTTTCTCTAAATACAAGGTATACATAAATTAACTGGGTATTTTGTTGAAACCGAAAAATTATATTGTATATAAAATTCGTATTGAACTATCTTGATAATGTTCAAACTTTGTTCTGCTCAAAACTTTACTATCCCATTTATGGGATGTCCCTATCAATTTCAAAACTCCTTAATGATAGTTAAAGGACACATGCCAAGAAAGCAGTTAATTTGTGAACACCGTGTAGATTAACCATAGTACTCCCAATCTTTTCAAATGTGCCTCTAAGTAATTGTGTGTACTACTTTGAAAAATGCAAGTTATTTAGTAGCTCTTAAATGTGTAGAAATATCACCCCAAATCAAATGAAAAAAAATGTTAACATCTTTGAGTTTAGTTTACCCAAAAAGAAAACATATCTTGCGCCTTAAAAACTTAATTGAATACTTTCGAAATCTAACACTTCAATTATTGAGAAATGCATGAAGTAAATGGTGAAGTTTTCGATAACTATTCCTGCCATCTCATGCGAACTCTTCTTCTTCTTCAAAGAACGTTTTTACAAAGACTGCCACTAAGTATTCCTTCATATTTGCTTTGCCCTTAATAATTGAGCGCGAAGTTCCATTTCTAAGAAACATTTCATATGTAGAGCTTAAAAATAGTTCTTCAATTTAACTTTACATTTCACATGTTAACACAATTGATTAGTTTTTCAAACAGTATTTTGTTACTACAATTGCTAAGTAAGTCTTCATCTTTTATTTTTCAGGTGATATTGTGTGCCGTGGCCACTGCTTGCGCCTCCAACTTGGAGAAGCGAGATGCAGATCCCCACTCCGTCCACCATCCCCACTCTGCCTACCATCCCCACCTTCCCCATGGACACGGGAAAGTCCACATCAACAGACCAGTAAGCGGGTATAGCTCTCACGTTTTCCACAAGAGATCAGCTGATGCCGAGCCAGAACCAGTCGCTGACCCATCAGTGTATGGACATCACCTTCCTTACAGTTATGGATATGCTCCACGCTATAACACTCACGGCCATGGAGTATCCAGTGTCTTTGTGAGACAACCAGGAGCTGTTTACCAAATCCACACTCACCGCAAGAGATCAGCTGATGCCGATCCAGAACCAGAGGCACATGGTACCTACCATGGTTCTTACAAACCTCACTATTCTTCATACCCATACGCACATCTTCCTTACAGCCACAACCACCATGCCCGAATCCACAAGAGATCAGCTGAAGCAGACCCTTCAGTTGGATATTTGGGATACTCCAACCTTTACCGTCCACACTATTATGGTCATCTTTACAGGCCAAACCATTACTATGGATCTAGATATAACTGGTAAATTTAACATTATAACGAACGACGTCTTCTTCAAACGAATCTTGTAAGGTATTGATTTAGATTTGAATTCATAGAGCTTGGATATTTTTGTAATAAATGAGTAAATATATAAAATAAATATTTTTTATTTTTCCTGAAAATATATATTTTATCCTGTTAGTCAACGGCCTGTTATTCCTATTGGTAAAAATTGCCCAAAGGAGAATGGTAATCAATTGATGCCTTATTAGGGGGAGATCCTAAGGATAATAAATTGATGCCTTATAAAAAAGAATTCTTTTGATGATGGGATTATGCCTGCTGAGATTGGAGGTTGAAGGAGTTAATGCATCATCTCGTTTCAAGAGAATCTTTTTTCCATACATTGAACCATAAGTAAGAAAACAATTTTACAACTACTGGATTATAAAATAAATATTTCCTAATCTTAAATTAAATATACAAATGTAATCTTCTCAATGAAATCGTTATTTTACGAGTCATTGGACAACATCGAAAACAATGGTCAGTTTAACAAAGGTAATATAAATTATATATATATAGTAATAAAAAGTTAAATCTATAATACTAATAGTAATATAAATTAAATCTATAATACTAATATAAATTAAATCTATAATAATATTATAAATTAAATCTATAATAATAATATAAATTAGATCTATAATAATAATATAAATTAAATCTTTAATAATAAATAAAAAATATACATTTAATAAAGGCAATATAAATTAAATCAATAATAATAAACAAAACAATGATAATACAAGTTTAATATAATGTTTGTATCTACGTAGTTCTTGAGAATTGTTAATATTGTCTGTGGTGGATAAGCAGGCTAATCCGTAACTAAAATACATTGGAAGAAACAAAACTATCATCAAAAGCAAATTCAAGACTTAGCTGAAATTTGAAATCACAGAACAATTCCAAAGTTTAAAATTTTCGTACAACCTCAGATCTAACTGTGGCATTTACAACAACGGAAGAATTCATTACCTCTTTCGAAATGCTCATTTTTTAAAATATAATCCTTCAACAAACACAAAACTGAATTCATTTTTTAGAGCATTCAATTCTCAATCCAAGTCAAACATGGTTTGCCAGTACAACAAGGTTTATCATTAAACTGTAACTGTTTTAAAACCAGATTACCTCAAGTTCATCACCTGTCAGCATGGCACAAACATAAGACTATATCAGTAACACTGGTAACTATTTTATTAATTATAGTGTTTTTCTTTTGACCAGTCCCTACCATTTTATATGAGAAAAACATAACATACATTAACCAAACGTTTCTATATATATTGTTACGTTTTTAGTTAATAACTTTGCTGCGTATCTAATTATTCTGGTGCTGTTTTAGTATGCTGTTTGATTCTACAGTTGTCGTTTTAGTATGTTATTTAGTTATAGTATTGTCATTTTAGTATGATTTTTAGTTATACTGTTGTGATTTTAGTATGTTATTTAGTTATACAGTTGTCGTGTTAGTATTTTTTTTAGTTATACTGTTGTCGTTGTGATATGCATGTCATTTAATTATACTGTTGTCATGTTAGTTTATTTTTAGTTATACTGTTGTTTTAGTATGTTATTTAGTTATACTGTTGTTGTTTTAGTATGTTACTAAGCTATACTGGTGTAGTTTTAGTATTTTTTTAGTCCTTTTAAGTATGTTATTTAGTTATACTGTTGTTGTTTTACTATGTTATTTAGTTATACTGTTGTCGTTTTAGTATGATATTTAGTTATACATATGTCGTGTTAGTATTTTATTTAGTTATAATGTTATTCGTTGTGGTATGCATGTTATTTAGTTATACTGTTGTCATTTTAGTATTTCATAGTGCAAGGAAACGAAATAATACATATGTGAATGATGGATATTATTAAAACAGCTGTCTGCATTTAAGCCTAAAAACATTCTCATTTTTAATACATTAAATTGACAAAATAATTTTTCTGGTAAAATGCCTCAAAAATTGTAAAAATTGAAATAATTGTGTTCGTTTTTTCATAAAGGAAATAAATGAAAATAATTCATTTCATTTTAAGAAATAAAAATAATTTGTTATATTAAAAACAACATTGTAAATTGTTCGAAAAACTATGTTCTAACTATTATATTAACGTTCGATGATAAATAAAGTCGAGCTTTTAGTGGTGTTGCCAACATATAAAAGCACCACAGTTATTAGGAGAGTTGCTAATATAGAAAAAGTACTACAGTTATTAGTGGAGTTGCCAAAATAGAAAAATATTAAAATTGTTAGGAGAGTTGACAATATAGAAAAATACTACAATTGTTAAGAGAGTTGTCAATACTGAAAAATGCTACAATTATTAGTGGGGTTGCTAATATCGAAAAATACTACAATTATTAAAAGATTTGCCAATATAAAAAATACTATAATTATTAGTGGGGTTGCTAATATAGAAAAATACTACAATTATTAAAAGAGTTGTCAATATAAAGAAATACAATAATTATCAGTGGGGTTGCTAATATAGAAAAATACTACAATTATTAGGAAAGTTCCTATTATAGAAAAAATACTACTATTATCAGTGAAGTTACCAAAATAGAAAAATATTAAAATTATTAGGAGAGTTTCCAATATAAAAAAATACTAAAATTATTAGTGGGGTTGCCAACATAAAAAAGTACTACAATTATTAGAAAAGTTGCCAATATAGAAAATTATTACATTTATTAGGCGAGTTGCCAATATAAAAAAATATTACAATTATTAGAAGAGTTGTCAATTTAGAAAAAAAAATACATTTATTAGGCGAGCTGCCAATATAAAAAAAATATTACAATTATTAGAAGAATTGCCAATATAGAAGAAGCTACAATAATTAGAAGAGTTGCCAATATAGAAAATTATCACATTTATTAGGCGAGTTGCCAATATAGAAAAGTATTACAATTATTAGAAGAGTTGTCAATATAAAAAAATACAATTATTAGGGGAGTTGGCAATATAGAAAAATATTACAATTTTAGTGGTGTTGCCAACATATAAAAGCACCACAGTTATTAGGAGAGTTGCTAATATAGAAAAATTACTACAATTATTAGTGGGGTTGCCAACATAAAAAAGTACTACAATTATTAGAAAAGTTGCCAATATAGAAAATGATTACATTTATTAGGCGATTTGCCAACATAAAGAAAACATTACAAATATTAGAAAAATTGCCAATATAAAAAAAATATTACAATTATTAGAAGAGTTTCAATTTAGAAAAAAAATACATTTATTAGGCGATTTGCCAATATAGAAAAACATTACAATTATTAGAAGAATTGCCAATATAGAAAAAAAATACATTTCTTAGGCGATTTGCCAATATAGAAAAATATTACAATTATTAGAAGAATTGCCAATATAGAAAGACAAGAATGTGTACCAAATTTAACAATATTATTAGCTGTCTAAATTGAATGTCTGAGAAAGTTTATTTTAAACTATTGAATGTTATAGGCTATAATTTATGCCACTAATAATATTGTTAAATTCGGTACACATTCTTGTCCCAGTCTTTTAAAGTTTTATCACAATTGCTTGTCCCAGTCTTTTAAATGATTAATAGCCACCAATATTATATAACCTGTTTGCCTGTCCGCATTTTTCTTGACTACTATTATTATACTGCTATATCATTATATTATTACATTATGATATTATTATATTCCTATTTTATTATATTATTATATTCCTATTTTATTATATTATTATATTATTATATTAGTATATTATTGTATTTTCGTATTGTTACAATATTATATTACTATATCATTATATTGTTATATCATTATAATACTATCTTATTATTGTATTATATTATTATATTGTTTTATTATTATATTATTATATTATTATATTATTATATTATTATATTATTATACTGTTTTAATTTTATATTGCAATATTAAATTAAATTATTATACTATTTTTTATTATACTATATTATTCTATTAATGTGATATTTACTAAATGTTTTTAATAAAATACTTGAAACAACAATCTTGAGATTTCACTCTATAATAATAAAGAATTATGTTTTTTGAATGTGGGTTACCTCACTTGTGCTATTGTCCATCGAAATAATACTATCACCCAAGTAATAAATCATCGTCAATATTTGAATTAAATACTTAAATTAAATTACTCGATCAACTTCATAAATAAAGTTGAAAAACAATAATTTTGCTTATCCATGTTTTAATATTTTAGAATATTTATAATATTTTTAGAATATCTTAGAATATCTTAGAATATTTAGAACATTTTAAAATGTTCTTAGTGGAAGAAGAATAACATACAAAACTGTTCAATTTTGAAAATACTTGACTAACTCTTATGTCTGAGATGGTTAAAATTAAAATAATCAAATTGACTAACCTTTGTTAACAACGTACACTTTTTTTGTTAATCCAATCAATGTTCTTGTGATTAAATCAAAATTGTATCACGTTGTATCAATGTGATACGGTTTTGATTTAGTCACAAGAGAATATATTGAGTCAACAAAAAGTGTGCACTGTTAACAAAGGCTAGTCAATTTGATGATTTCAATTGTGACTATCTTAGACATAAAAGTTATTCAAGTCAAGAATCTAAGATGTAGAAGAAAACAATTAAATTTTGTGTTACTGTAACTTCATAAAAAAAAATTAATAACGATGATGATGATGATGATGATGATGATGATGATGATGATGATGATGATGATGATGATGATGATGATGATG
>JARUHE010344350.1:0-10341 GCA_031471125.1 Archaeomysis grebnitzkii | reverse complement strand
TGTTTCCAATGGTTTTTTGTAACTAACAAAAATTCCTTGCAGGTATGAACAAGGCCTGTAGTAGAGTCGGCGTTGGCATTGGTAATACATCTTCAAACGAATAGACAAAAAATAAATTGACAAACACAGCTAAAACTTTGAGGGAAAATGTCCTTACTTCTTCGACGTCACTTTTGTTAAGATTAAAAATTTGTCCTGATGACGTAGAAGCAATTTTTTCGAACGCCAAATATCCTTCGTGAGTCCTGTTCTTACAATCTCCGGTCATGACAAACACAATCTGCAAAAAATAAACATTTAAGTTTACAACTTTTAGAAAACGAAAAAAAATTAAATTAACAAGTCTTTGAAAACTTATTTAAATGTATTATTTAAAATTTAAGAACATTTCACACAATGTTTGTATTGAAAAACTTTCAAAATAACTCCAAACTTAAAAGTACTTTTATGTGAATGAATGAATATATTTGGTTGTTTTGAAATAAAATTTATGATTTTATTAAATTTCTTAAATTCACAAAATAAACTTAGATAAATTTTACACCTAATCATATAGCAAATCAAATTTACATGCATGTTAAATTATTTTTTTAAATTATTTAACAATTTAACCGTTAAAAATTATTCAGTTTTTGCATTGTGAAATTCAAGATACTCCAAACGATATTGTGTTTTGATAAGATTAACGAAATAGAAAGTAGCATATAGATTGAACCGAAATTCTAAATTTTAAATTTAATATAAAATTTTATTATCTAATCAAATTTTACATATATGAAGAATTTGAAGTTTACTAAAACTATATATAAAGTTGCATACAGCAAACAAATGTTCATAACCAAACCAGCAAAATTGGATCAAAGATACATAGACTCTCACATTCATAATTCATACAAAAATTAATTTCAGAGAATCAAATTTGATTATTTGTATTGCATTCATGTGGATGAAACTCTTATCTTGCTGCCCTTATCTTTTCAAGTTTATAAATTTTAAATAATTTATAAAAACATTGTGAACAAATGGTAAACTAATTGCAAAATATCGGGAAGCGAATTGTAAAATAAATGTACACTAATTACATAAAATTGTAAACTAACTTGAAATTTTTTTAACGGATTTTAAACTTATCTTAAACTGGTTTTAAACTAATTGTAAACTAATTATAAAGTAATTATTAACTAATTAAAAACTAATTATAAACTAGTAAACAAGTTCTAACGCCAGTCTTGCTCATCTCTCAAAAAAAATTAAACCAAACCAAACGATATTAAAACATTTATTTAGTAACCTTCAACATAATTTAATAATCTTTAACAACTTTTATTGAGGTTTAACAACCAGTAACAAGATTTAATAACTTCCCAAGAGACTTTAGCAACCCTTAGGAACCGACGACCACTTTTAGCAACTTTAGCAAACCTCCGGCAACCTTAAGAAACCAGTAGCAACTTTCGGCTAATATAAATACCTTTAGAAACCTTTATCTACTCTTCAACCACCTTTAGCAACCTTTATCAAACCTCCGGCAACCTTTCGAAACCATTAGCAGCTTTCAGCGAATATTAACAACCTTTATCAACTCTTCAACCACCTTTATCAACTTTCAGCAACCTTTGGAAAGTCTTAGCAACCAACCTGCGTCTGCTTTTTCTGGATGAGCGCCAACACCTGATCCAGAAGATAGAAGTCCTTGGCTCTGGCGTCGGTGAAGACGTAGAGGAATGAGTTGGGGAGGCACTGCTCGAGTGCCATTTTGATGGCACCAACTGCCATCTCGGGACAATCACCACCACCGTGGATTTCCGTCCTCAAGTAGTTGAGTGATTCGTGGAACTCTTTTGGGTTGGTCGTCACTGTCATTGGACCAATTTCTGGAAAAAAATTATTTCATTGGGTGGATTTATTGAAAATTGTTTATCTTTATTTCACTATACCGGTGTCTGGAAAATTGTAATTTAACTTTCCCAATTTCTAGAACAGTATTTGCTTCATTGGAGTGATTTCCAGAAAAGCTTAATTGTTTATTTCTATTTCATAGGACATATTTCTGGAAAAATCGTTTCATTGGACATTATTTTGACAAATTGTTTATTTTTATTTCAATGGACTGATTTATGGAAAATATTTTGTTTTTATTTCCGTTAAATATGAGAAAAACATAAAATTATACCATTCATATATGTCGCTATATTGTGTGGCAAAAAATAAATTTTGTCCTTCGTAGTAGTGTTAGGACTCGACACAATTCTTATTTTATAAAACACTTTTCACAAAAGTGGCGCCAATTTGTATTTTTACCAATATTTCAGGTTGTGAGGTAGACATGTATAATTGTATATAGTTATGGTAAGATCACCTGATTTTCTTTGGAGTTAGTTCTGGAAAAAAATTATTTTATTGGACTGATCTTTGGATTGTTTGTATTCTATTTAATTGGACTGATTTCTGGGGAATAAAAGTTTTCAATTGACCGCCTTCTGGAAAAAACAATTTTACTTTATTAATCCTTACATATTTTTCATAGGTATTGGTGCAACCACTTGCTCACATTTTTCATGATATAACCTTTGAGGAAACAGACCACAAAGTGAGCTTTAATTATTGCACATCTTTCTAATTGAAGGAACTCTCAAATTGTGTCAATATTTAATACTTATAAATATTTTCTTTATATCTTTTTTTACTTTTTTATTTCGTGTGTTCAACTAAACTTAAAAAGTTACATTCTTGCATGATTCTTTCAGGTTATTCAAAAATTCGAAGAGAAATATCCTTTGAATGAGTTAACCTTGATGATCTGTGTGGTGGATAATTAGCAACACTAAAGATGGTGGCCGAGTAGATACGAACGGTGTCTAGAGATTAATGCTGCATAAGCAATTCTCATTGGCACCGGTTCGAGTCCGCTCTGAAGATATTTCATTGATAATTTAAACGTTGTTGTATTCTTTTAAAATCTAATATGCTAAGCTTACCCCGGTTTGAAGGAAGCGTCATATGTCGGCTGCATATCCTTAGGCTATACATCACTTGATTTGTTAATACTAATAAGGCCTAAATATGTGAAGCGCTGAAGAGTATTCGTTGAATAATGTCGGCGCTACATAAAAGCTATAATTATTATTATTATCAGAGGGGTATTTCTGCTAATAAGAGTGTTCATTTCCATCTCTCCCCTTTTTTGGTTACTCTGAATAAAATAAAACTTTGAATGAATGATTTCATTCATAAGAATTTCGCAAAATATCTTAATATTTTATTATTATAGGTCAAATGAAAAATAATAATAATAATAATAATAGGAATAAAATAATAATTGTAAAATTTTAATAATAATAACAATAAAATAATAATGGTAGAATAATAATAATAATAGCTACAAAACAATAGTATTCAAATGTTAATAACCACAATATCAATAAAATACTTAAGTTTTAAGTTACGTTTTTAATAAATAATATAGCATTGAAAATAATAATATTAATAATAATAACTTATAGTAGTAATACAAGTAACAGTAATAATAATAATTATGATGATAGTTTTTATTTGTATGACAATGACAACTTACATTATAATAATAGGAATCCATTGTATAATCTACTAAGCATTGATAATTTATACATCAGAAACGTAGTATGTATGCATAAGATCCGTTTGTCTGTTTTGTCTGACATTGTTAGTTGTTTGTAAAAAAAGGTTAATCAGACAAAAATACAATATAAATTTAAAAAAAACTTCCAGAGGTATAGCTTGAATCATTTTTATTTTTATTTATACAAACTTATATAAATATAATACAAAATTATGTTTTGTGTAAGTATAATTTAAAACGCCGTAGAGTAATTTTTGTTGAAAGACTAAATCAGGGTTGTTTGGGTGCGGCCCACTACTCTCATTTCATCACAACGCAGGGTTTGAAACATCGCGAATTCAAAGCACACTTGAACGAAGTTGCCAGTGAATATGAAGACGTTGGCTCAGTAAAACAGCAACCTTAAAAATATTTCAATAATTGTTGCCTGAAATAAAACTGTTTTTGGAAAAAAAGAAACAAAATGTATTTTTTTTTAGAAAATGAAGAATGGTTGATTTATCTTTCTTTGTAGACATCACTGAAATATTAGCTGAACTTAGTTTGCATTTACAAGGAAGAGGCCAGTTATGTTGCTCAATGTTTGAGTGCATAACTAGTTTTATTTTACTAAGAAATTAGAACTTTTCATAGCACAACTGAACCTGGTAAAATTGTACACTTTCGTAGTCTATCTGAAAGAGTCCAAAATATTTCTGTAAACTATGAGAAGTTTACTAAATTATGTGAAGACTTGCTTAAAGAGTTTACAATTAGATTTTCTGACTTCAAAAAGATCGAAACTGAGTTGAAACTATTTAGTGATCCATTTTCATTTCAGTATAATAAGTGCCAGCCGAATACCAACTTGAAGGAAAGTGCGCTATATAATTTGATTGTTCTGGCAAACTCGGTTCTTGAGCATTTTGTCTCCCCTCAGAGTATATTAAGATTGAAGAGAGTTTTCAGAGTTTCGCTCATGGAAGTGATCTGAATAAATTGATATCCTGTTTAACTTTTCACCACAGACCCAAAAAAACTGATTAAGCTGCAAAGTCGGGAAAGTTTGAAAACGTTCCATAGAGAGCAGACACTTCCTTTATTTCAATTTGTAATGCGGCTCATTAACTTAAAAGGTTGGACATCACTGGCCTAAATTTATAAAACTATAGTGGTTGCTGATAGTAACTATTTTGGTAGGCAGCTGATTTCTTAGTTCGATTTAATTGAAACTTCATTGATTAAATGTTTCCTAACTTTGCGTATTCTTTCAAACGATTGTTAAGACCAATGCCGTATTTGATCTTTCAAATACACATGTTTACATTGTTGATGTTAATTATGTCAAGGTAAATATGTTCAGTTTCTCATTTAAAGTATGATATGAAATTATATTTTTAGTTTCTACAAACTTCCGTATTGGTAAACATTTCTCCAAACCAATGTTAAGTAAATTAGCGTTATTGTACATCTTTAGAACGTCAACATGTTTATTATTTGTGTAGATCCATGAACACGTTATTGTTGTTATTTTTGTTGAATTGTGTATATGTTGTTCATTGCTGTTGTCGTTGTTGGATGTTATTGCTGTTGGATGTTATTGTTGCTGTTAGTCTTGTTGAATGTTGTTGTTGTTGGATTTTTTTGTTGGATGTTGTTGTTGGGTATTATGGTTGTTGTTTTTATTGGCTATTATTGTTGTTTTTAATGTTGCTGTTGGTGTTGTTGTTGTTGTTGTTTTTGTTGTTTTTGTAGTTTTTGTTGTGTTTGTTGTTGTTGTTTATGTTCTTTTTGGTGTTTCTGTTGTTGTTGTTATTTCTGTTGTTGTTGTTGTTTGTATTTTTGTTTTATTGTTGTTGTTGTTGAATTGTGTTGTTGGATTTTGTTGCTCGATGTTATTGTTTACGTTGTTGATGTTCTTGTTGTTGGATTGATTGATGTTGTTGATGTTGTTGTTATTTTCGTTGTATTTTCTTTTTTTATACGCAACGACGCGAATTATTCATTATTCTGCTGCATTTTGTGTTGTTGTCGGTGTTTTTTTGGTTGTTGTTTTGCTTGCAGACGTTCTCTTAAATGTAATTTGAACGGAACATCAAGACAATTGAAAATGTTCTTAAATGTTTACATTATCATTATATTTATTTTGATTTACTAAACACATAAGCATTCATGAGTTACATTTTATTCTATTATTTCAATAAGGCTCTTACCAACTAAATTATAAAAAAACATTAACAAATATATTTTAGTAACAAATTATTAATAGAAGATCAATCTGGGATGTTCTGTAAAAGTTTCATTTCATTCCAATTTACAATTGTTTTATAATTAACAAAAAAAACTAATAGTTCTTCATCTTTTTTTTAAGTAAATATTTCTTTCAAAAGAAATTATAAAGAAAGTTTGATTTTGGTTATCCCTCTCATTTCAAAAATATAAATTTGGGTAAAAAGTTTTCTTTGTAAAAATCTCAGAAAATTATTTTTTTATTTCGTTCTAAATAAACTTTCCTGTAGTAAAAGGAAACCTAAAAAAACTGATATGTCAATATTTTAAAATTCGTTAAAAATAAACGCCTAAAAAACTATTATTTTAAAAAAAAACTATAAAACCTGGTAATAAAAACTTTAGATAAAAATGGTTAGAATTTAAAGCCCAATGCTTTATCTTGAACAAATTTTGCTCAAAAATAAATAACAAAAATCTTAGTCCGAACAACAACAGACTGAATTTCACTCTGTTCACAGCTCGATAAAAACCATTAGAACTTAAACGGGCTTGGTTTTTCTTAAGCCTAATTTAGTTTTTCAATAATCAACCACAAAAAAATGATTTAAATTATTTTATTTCAAGAAAGCTCTTAACAACACAACATTTTACAAGTCATAATGAAAAAAAAACATTTTTCTGTGTTTTAATTAATGAATAGAAGTAAGAAAAATGAAAGTTGTAATATTGATCCATCATGCCGGGAGTTTGTAAACATCTTTCTATGATTAATCACAAATTAAGTTATACTGTAAACCAATAGAATAACTATTAATGCTAAGCCATTCATGTTCAAAAGGTTTTTAGTTGAACCGCTAATGTTTTGAAAATAATTTTGTTTTGTGTGTTTTTGGGATAGAGCCTAAAAACTTCAAAAGTAGACAAGACATCTTTCTTGTTTTTTTTTATAAAGATATGTTTGAACTTTGATTTAATGAAAATAACGATGTATGCAAAATGAACAAATTTTACTATTTAATTTTTTTTAAGTATTATTTTTTTCAAAGCTATCTTTTGTGTATGTAATTTATAACTTCGTGATTTTACAGCAATGATTTTAGGGAGGTCTCCAATCGTTGATTCTGTACTAGTTATTACTATAATTGTTTAGCTGTCAACCAGTCCGTATAAAAATTCATAACAATGTTTTCAAGTCGTATAATTAATGCTTAAATCTCTGAAGGCACAAAATTAAAGTAATTTTCGAATCTTCCCACATCAAATTTATTTATGCCCGCTAACTAACTCAATAGAATAAATAGTAAAGAAAATTGTGAATTATATTTGAATTAAAATTGCATTGCAACTTGAATATTATTTTTTTATGTCAAGACTTCACATACATAAAAGTATTCTATGAGGTTGTAATGCAAGCTAATTGGTTAATAATCAAATAAGAAATGATCAAAGCTAAAATTAAATGTTATGCAATCATAATTTGATTATTTCTATAAAATTAACATTTAATATAAACTAAAATTAAGAATTGTGTTTAATTGACCATCCCTTGATCTATTCGTTTCATTAATTAATAAATATGAAATTATTTCATAATAAATTTATTTCCTTTAATTTCGATATCAAAATCAGAACAAATATTTTCAATATAAAATGTATAACAAATATGATTACTTATATTGCATTTGAAACATTAAACTTTGTTTTTGAAGTTTATAGAACAAAACAATATTGATTCTAAGGCATAATTTTTTCAAAAAAAGTTTTTCAAAGTATCTTATCTTTGTTATCCATACTGATCAGTTCCACATGAGTTAAACAAACAAAGATATTGAAATAAAGAATATAATCAAAAAAAACTCTCAATCTATCAAATATAATTTTAATTCAAAATCACAAAACATCAAAACTTTTAATTTAAGGTCATATTTCTTTTAGATTATCATCTGTTGAAGAAAAATTGGTTAATTGGTCGTATTACTTGAAAACCAACTCTCACAGATGATGTTTCGAGTTGTAAAACTTTTTTACATTTACGCCCGCAAAACTTGACACAGATTATTCACAGTTACGTTGACTTGGGTTGTGTTGCATTGAGTTTGGCCAGGTTAGGTTAAATCGGGTTGGATTGATTTAGGTTAAGATGGATTAAGTCAGACTGGGTCAGGTTAGGTCAGGTTGTGTTAAGTTAGGTTGACTTGAATTTAATTAGGTATAGTCAGAATGACAGGGTTGAAACAAATTTGGTTGGGTTGAATTGAGGTAAGCTGGGATAAATACGATGGGTTTCAGCTCAATTGAAGTAGATTGACTTAGGTTTAAATAATATAAAAAGATAAAATCTTGTTTCATGAACAAGCATAGATTGAGGTTTCTAAACAATGCAAGTTTGTCTCTAAGTTTTCTTGACCTTGAAGATGAGAGATGCTAATGAATAGCTCATTGTTTCCCAACAACTAATTACCACCTAATTATTTTCCTTAATGAGATCATTTTAGCAACTAGAATAATAATAATAATAATCAAATTGCTGTTAGTACTATTATTTTATTGTTGTTTTTGTTATTGTTAGTATTTTTATTGTTATTTTTGTTTAGGTAACTAATGTTATTGATGTATTTATTGTTAGTGTTGTTTCCATTATAATACCACCAATAGTAACAATGATAATAAAGATAATAATAATAATCAAAATAATAATAATAATAATAATAATAATAATAATAATAATAATAATAATAATAATAATAATAACGATAGTAAAAAAAATAATATAATTAATTACTGTTAACAACAATAGTAAAACTAATAATTAAAATGTGAATTATTATTATTACAAACTTATATTTATTAGTTATTATTGCTGTTATGTTTTTTTCCAATATATTATTAACCCATTGTTATTTTTATTCATTATTATTGTTATTTATTATTATTGTTGTTTCTTATTTAATACTATTGTTATTTCCTATTTATAATTAGTGTTATTTCTTATTTATAAATATTGTTATTTCTAATTTATTATTACTGTTATTTATTTTGTATTGTTATTGTTATATCTTATTTGTTAATATTGTTGTTTTTATTTATTAGTATAGTTATTTATTATTTATTGAAAAGTATTGTCAATTGTTATTATTTTTATTTCTTATTTAATATTGTTGTTGTTTCCTACATATTATTATTGTTATTTCTTATTTATAAATATTGTTATTTCTAGTTTATAAATTTTGTTATTTCTTGTTTATTATTGTTGTTATTTCTTATTTAATAATTTTGTTATTTCTTGTTTATTATTGTTGTTATTTCTTATTTAATAATATTGTTTTTTGTTATTTGATATTATTGTTTTTTCTTCTTTATAAATATATACTGTTATATATTATTTATTATTATTGTTATTTCTTATTTGATAATATTGTTATTTCCTATTTAATATTATAGTTATTTACTATTTATTATTATTGTATTTCTTATGTAGCAAAACTGTTTTTTTTTCTTGTTTGTTACTGTTGTTACTTCTTGTATTACTCTTATTCCTTTTGTTGTTATTTCTTATTTCTTATTTATAACTTTCATAACCAATATAACAATGTAGCAACTATGAATAAATCCTTGACCAACTACATTCAAATGTTTATCATTTGTTTCATAACAATATTTTCATTATTATTATCCTGCTCATAATTAAAAGTTCATTTTTAATTGGGTTGGACTTTTTCGACATCATTAAATTTCATAGTTTCTTACAAGCAGCTGAAAACTGATATCAAATTTACTCTTGTTAGCTGTTTAGTGATAAAACCTAAAAACTGCGAAACTTCAATGAAACATATTAGTTATATGACGCTCTATATTTCCTAAATTTCCAAGGTAGGTACTTAGGTTAGGCTACATGATGAATGATAACAAAAATTATATTTCGGTCTAAGCGCACATTTGCTTTTAGGCAAATATTTTTAGGCGAAGTAAGTCTTGCCTTATTAAAAATAAAAAAAATAAATTGAAAAAATACACAGCACTTGTAAGAAATAAGAAAATTAAAAAAGTGCCATCAATAACGTGCTGTGGCTGACATGGTTTAATTACAACAATGTTTTCGTTCTTTCTGTTTCAGAAAAACAACTCAAAGACTAAATTTTACAACAATTTCTTCCTAAAGATTTTTAAGGAAAAGTTTCTTATTCTCAGCCGAATTACAAGTGTTGGTGCAAAAACTTGTTGACATTTGTGCCCGCATTAGTATAACGTGAATTATTATTGTTATTATTTTTATCAATATTACCGTGATTAGCATTACTATTTTTATCATTATCACTGTTATTATTATTAGTACTGTTATTATTAATTTATTATTATTATTATTATAAATTAAATGTTCACGGTAAATGTGATTGGTAATTTGTAGCTTAGTTCAATTAGTGAAGTTACGTATTAGAATAAAATTTTTAAGACCACTCCAAGGGTGTGAGCTTATGGGTATGTGAATGAGCTAAACTAGATACAGCAACTTAAGAGATTTTGATTTCTGTTAA
>JARUHE010344339.1:0-10341 GCA_031471125.1 Archaeomysis grebnitzkii | reverse complement strand
ATAATAATATAATAATATAATAATATAATAATATAATAATATAATAATATAATAATATAATATAATATAATATAATATTTCTATTGTTATAATTCATGTTGTATTCAATTTCCGACATTTTCACGTGTTTATGAGTTGTAGATATTGTTTCATTTGAACAAATTTCAAATGTTTATTTCTTGAGAAAATCATAAAATATTTCCATTGTTATTTTTTTTATTTCCATCATTTGCTCTTTTATGATAAATGTTTTCATCGACATAACATCTTTAATTTAGTTCCACGAATCGATATTTCATACATGAAGAAACCACTTTGCCTTGATCGACTTTTACTAAAAGTGTATTTTTGGTTGAGTTGGAAACCACAAAAATGTTTACTGTATAGGTAAAGTAATTTGTTTTATTATTATTGTCAATACTATTACTATTATTATTATTATCACATTATTGTTCGTATTACTATGATAATGATATTATTATTGTTAGTACTAGTGTTATCATATTATTATTGTTAGTACTAGTGTTATCATATTATTATCATTATTACTTCTAGTTATCAAAAAGTAAAAACATAGATATGTGAACTTTACTATTTTATGTATTAATGATTTTTCAAAAAAATACAGTTTTAATAAACAATTTAATTAAATAATTTCTTGGAAGTAAAGTATTTTTTGAAGAAAAAAGTTTTTCAAAATATATTTCTATAACAATAACCCAACAAGAACCAAGAACCTGAATAGTCTTTGACTTTCTAACACTACACGTTCAGTGCAACACCTGTTTATCAAGCAATCTAGATGCCATGATTGCCTTAAAGCACGAACTTATTGGCTAATATGACGTCATCGGGGTCATTGGAAAGTGAATCAACTTGCCTCCATCCACCCGATGGGCCAATAACCAAGCAAATAATCAAGCAAAAGTTGGCTGAAGTCGCAAGCAATCGAAAAACGGCCTTGGTCGGCCTTGACTAAACTATGTGCCTGTCATAAAGCGGATTTCTTTGGACACGAATCATATTCTGTGATGTCATAAAATTTGTAATATTTAGAATTAAATTTAAATTATAACTATTATTGAAATTATATTTTTTTAATTTGAACCACTGCTATCGAATTTATTTGTTGTTATTGATTGAAGTTTAAAATTGATTTTATAAACATAAACAAAGCAGTTTTTGTTAAATAAGTTGGAATGCAAGAATTGCATAATCGTCAATTGTAAGTAACCACTGAAGTGATAAGACTATTCACAACTGGATTACATAACATATTTAGAATGTATATTAAATTCCAGGTTTTACTTTGTACTCGCATTTTCTTCTAGGTTCTATCTAAACTTTAAGCTCAAGGTTCTAATGGAAGTTAGTAAAGACTTTAGATTCAATACTCAAAGCTTATGTTATAAATAGTGGATTCTTGACTTATAAGTGTTTATAAGTTTTAATCTATACATTTAAAGCTATACCAAGTATGTTATACCATATAGTTTTTAATGTCTACGCTTTAAACTCTAGATTATATATTTAGAATCAGACACCTTCTAAAAATGTATAATAATAAATAATAATATACTTTACTTCATCCATAAGTACGTATAGTTACAATCAGATACATTATTATGTATTTACATATTTACAATCAGTTGGGACGTTATAAAAGTTTACATAAAAGAAAACACTCATTCATTATTCTGTTTCCATCAGATCTTATACTATGGTATATCGAGCAGGAAATAGTGTATTGTTTTTATGATAAACTTGTTGGATGAAAATACATAGGCCTACAGATTAAATTAGAAAAGCTCGTTATTTTGTTTACATTCTTCATTGAAAGGCTTCTGCTAACTATTATATTCAGACAAGGTTTAAATAAATTATCATCATCGGTTTCAGTTGAACACTATCTGAGGTGGTGGTTTAGGGTATGACTACTTTGCACACTATCTGGAGGGGTGATGGCTTAGGGTATGGCTACCTTGCACACTATCTGGGGTAGTGGTTTAGGATATGGCTACTTTTCACACTATATGGGGTGATGATTTATGGTTTGGCCACTTTGCAACCTATTTTCACTTTGTGACAAAAACAAATTGACTTTTGATATAAGGTTTACTATAATTGCTACAATTTTTCTTTCAGTTTGTTATCTATTTCAAATAGACGATTGTCCCTTGGTTTGTTGACAAGTTTGTTTATACTAGTTCAATAATACACAAACAATTACTTAAATAAGGAGTAAACATACTTAACTAACTTTTATGTCTACGATAATCAAAATTGACCTCATAAGATTTAATAACCTGTGTTAACAGTGTATACATTTTGGTTGATTCAATCAACTTTCTTGTGATTCAATCAAAATCATATTGCGTAGGTACAATGTCCAAAGAAATATGTTTAATGTCACAGAAGTAAAAAAAGCACTAATCTTAATCCATTAATGAACGAATGTTATAACTGTACCCATGCCAATATTATAATAAGCATTTTCAACGTGTATTTCTGGGTCTTATTGTAGTGGTAGTTGTAGTATAGTAGTAGTTGTAGTTGCAGTAGTATTAACAGTAGTGGTAGCTATAGTAGTAGTAATAATAAAAGTAGTAGTAGTAGTTGTTGTTGTTGTTTTTGTGGTTGTTTTTGTGATTATTCTAGTAGTTGTAGTAATAGTAGTAATAGCATTAGTAGTAGCAACAGTAGTAGTAATAGCAGTAGTAGTAGTAACAGCTGTAGTAGTAATAGTAGTAACAGTTGTAGCAGTACTAGTTGTAGTGTTAGTAATAGCAGTAGCAGCAGTAGAGGTAGTAATAGTGGTAGTGATATAAATAGTAGTATTTACATCAATATTAGATGTAGGAAAGTAAATGAAATACTATCAACATAAGTATATGAATTACAAGTATTTTCTCTGTTGCTTATATGATGTTACGATGAAAATTCCAAAAATTACCTTCAAGACATATGTGTTGCTTTAGGTGAAATTCCTTCACTAGAAATTGTTGACCATTAAGACATTCCAAAATAGTTGTACTAGAGAGTGCTAAACCAAAGTTGTAAATGGTATTAACTCAATTACGAATGATGAAGCTGCAACCCTATTAAAACATTCCAAAATAGTTGTACTAGAGAGTGCTAAACCAAAGTTGTGAATGATATTAACTCAATTACGAATGATGAAGCTGCAACCATATTAAAACATTCCAAAATAGTTGTACTAGACTAACTAGAGAGTGCTAAACCAAAGTTGTAAATGATATTAACTCAATTACGAATGATGAAGCTGCAACCCTATTAAGGCATTTAAGGCCACGTGTATCGAAATTTTATAATCTTATGTAATTAATATGAATGATAATACTAAACAAACACGGGTAAATCTCATGCATTAATAGCTGTCTTTGTATGTTAAAAATTCTAAAATTGTATATTTTTAATATAATTCTATATATTATTATGTTGACACTTTTATTTCTTTTGATTCCAATAAAATTCTCTCTAAACCTTCAAATAATTGGCTAATCATGAATTTGATGATAAATTGGCTATGTCTGAAAACTCCTAAGATGTGCGTGTGTATGTGTGTGTGTGTGTGTGTGTGTGTGTGTGTGTGTGTATGTGTGTGCGTGTGTGTGTGCGTGCGTATGTGTATGTTTGTGTGTGATTCATTAGACTGTTCTTTCAATAAGACAGAATTCGTAACAACTCTCTAACTGTGTACCCTCGGTATGAGTTTCCTTTTCGTTTATAACGTTTTTAGTCAACCACTTTCCAGTCGTTGAACCGAACTATGCGAATAACTTTATTAAATAAAATATAACGTAAACAACTTTTTTTATCTGAGCTGCAATAAAATAAGATTTTATCAATCTAATCATTTTTCTAAGTTAATAATAGTTTTTTTCCCTAAAATTATTGTTATTAATCAATTCTTCACTGATATGAGGAATTTTAATAAGTGAGGTTATTTACGTTGTTTTCTATCTATTGCGACTTATCTATTCAATTGACTTTATTTCTATAATTTCTTTACTTTAGTTCTATAACTTATTGAACTTTTTCTATAGTTAGTTTAACTTTTTAATTTTACTTCTTTAATTTTTTTAACTTACTTAACTTTGATAAATCACTCTTTGGTGAACACTAGTTTATGACTTTGCGGGCATTAATGTGAAGAGAATTGTTAAGCTGCTGCCCTTAGCCGTCCAGGGTTCGCTCTTCAAACCACGTGAACAATAGAGCCTTATCCAACTGTACAATCCCCATTCTTTATTTCTATATATATATAGTTTGTTTAATTTACCAAACTTTATTAATCAATTATATAACCTCAACCCTATACAACCCTCCTAAAACACCCATAAGAGAATGTAACACACATAAATTGTTCCTTAAATACGTATGAATATATGTGTATGCAATAAACCATTTCCCTCTACCACCCTCCCTCGTTTTTCCAAAGAAAACCCGCCAAAAAAATAGTTCGAAGGACTCAAGGGAGCGCTGAGTAACCTTGCGTGGAGGTCGGCAGGTAAATGACTTGGAAGGCGAGAGGACCTCGGTGATGAAGAACGGCCGCGTGGCGTTTGTTTACTTCCCCGTCTCTAGAGCCCTGAAGACTGTTCTCTGATACCTGGTTTGTGCCTCTTTTCTGTGGTATGCATACCTTTTTTCTGTGGTATGCATACCTTGCAATTTGAGATTAACGCCCTTCTGCATTTTTGGTTTGTGTTTTAAAGCTTGTCATCGTAGATCATTGGACTTTTTTAGAATTCACATTTTCATATAGGCCTACTGCTTAAAATACTTTTTTTCTTATGGTAATTTCTCTAATATAAAAAAAATTGTTGACCTTTGTATTAAAAAGTTGCAAAAAAGTTGGGGGAACATGTACTCGATAACCTTGTCCAGATGAAAAATGTTCAACCTCTGTCAGGGCTGCGTTGTGTGATTCCATTTCATTAACACTTCATTATTATTGTTATCATTATTATTATTTGTATTATTATTATTTCATTATCATTATTTTCATTATTGTTATTATTTGTATTTGTTTAATTAACATTATTTTGAACTATTATTATTAATATAGATTATTATTGTTATTAGTATCATAATTATTATCGTTATTATTATTGTTGTGTTAGGTTTTTTTTTGTAAAATCGGTTTTGTTGTTTTCATTGTTTTATTATTATTGTTGCTGTTTTTATTGTATTATTATTTTTATCATAATATTTTATTATTATTATTTTCATTGTTATAATTGGTATTATTGTATTATTGAGATGTAAATTATATTAATATTTGTGTTGTCATTGTTAAAACAAGTACGAGGAAACAGGTAGACAAGTTATACCTGTAACAGAGTATACATTTATGAACCGCAAAATTATTATTAAAATTACAAAAATTTTTGTAAAATTAAAAATTTTAAAAAAATTAGCAAAACTCTTTCAAGTCTTATCTAACCAGAGATTTAAAAAACATTTATTTAAATATTTATTTTACAAGAAAATTACATTTAGAATTAACTTATATACAAACCAGAAAAAAAATTAGTATTTTGCATAAATGATGTCTTACAAAAAAAATTAAAACAATTTTATCATTTTTTTTTTATTTTTTATAGTTTTGTAGTATAAATAAAAACAAAAGAAAATAAATAAATTGGAAATTTGAGCAAAATCTTTGAAAAAATTATTGTTGTTGATGTTTTCATTAATAAATTTTATGTATTGTTGTTTTTTTGTTATCTTAAAACTATTGTTATTGTTGTTTTTATTTTTGTAATTTTGTTATACTATTATCATTGTTGATTCTATTTTGTATTGATGTACTGCCGTATTATTATTATTATTACATTATTGCCACTGTTCTTGATGATGTTGGCGATGTTGTTAATATGTATAAAACTGTTGTTATTGTTGTTTTTATTTCTTTTATTTTTGTTATACTATTATCATTGTTGATTCTAATTTGTATTGATGACTGCCGTATTATTATTACTATTACATTATTGTCGTTGTTGTTGTTGCTTATGTTGGTAATATGTGTATTATTATTATTATTTTTTTATCATTATTATCAATGGTATTTTTTTTTAATTTATAATGATAATTGCAATCTATAAAAATTTAACATCTTTTTAGCATCAGTAAGGAATTTAAATTCTGGTGTAAATAATGCCAAATAATAGCAATTATATTTCAATATCTTCATGATTTTTATTATAATGTTTATATGAACTCAGTATTTCAACACAATAATAATGATGCTATTTTTGTTTTGGTATTTCTATAAATACTGTTGTTACTATTATGCTTATTATTATTATTGCGCTTAGTGTTTTCATCATTATTATTGTTACCATTATTAATATTTGAATCAATATTACTATTATTTTTAATGTTATTGATACTGTTATCGTTGTTATAATATTAGTATTTATAATAATAATGTGCGTACTATAATCTTTAATACTTTAACACTGTGCTATTAGCTTTAATATTTCGAAAGTTAAAATATCTAGACAATTTATAAAAAGAAAAAGAAAACTTGTATTTTGTTAACAGTACATAAATAAAAATTTATTTTTGTAGGTTTTGTACGATTTCTTCCTAATGTTTTTTGAATTTTTTTAAGTTATTTAAAAAACAAAATTGAAGTTCATTTTTCTGTTGTGAAATAAAAGTTATTTTTATTAACAAAACTATTAAGGTTTTATTTTTGAAAAATGGTAAAATGTCTGACTTACATCTTGCATATTTTCGGTGTTTGAATAGCAGGGCGTTCAAATTTGTAACTTTTTGCTTTCTTACAGACTATTTTTAGATATTTTAAACCAAGATTTTATTGAATGCATAAGACAACTAAAAATAATTTATGAACATGGTAACAGCAAGTTAAGTTCCTTTCTAAAAATGTAAAACTTCAAAAAAAACTCTGGCACGCGAACGCTAGAGGCTGAAATCAGTGGAGATCGACGCTGAACTTCAAAACCTTAGCTCTAGTAGGGCCAATTTGGACAAATTTGGCCCTCTGACCAAATTTGGCCTCTTTGCCTTATTTGGTGACATATTTTTGACAGGTGGTGGAAAATGAGTCACTTTGGTTGAGCGTTCCTCAAAAGACCAAAATAAACCATCTACCAATATTCTTTGTTGCTACTTTCTGCTTAAGGCGCCTGAGTCGCCATAAGTATGACCAGCTGTTGTAAGGAATAGTTTTAAATACTTTAAAACAGTTATAATAAAAAAAATTGTACAACATGAACTTACATTTATATAAAATATTTTATTTTTTCGTTTTGTTTGAACAGTCTAAAATAAAATTTTGTCTTACTTCACATCTGCATTTCAAATTAAGAAACTGTGTCTAATGGCGAAATTAAACATATGTTTCAAAATATGTTTTCTTTTTTGTATTTATTGATAAATTTTTTAAATATTTAACTTCGTGTAAACATTTTGAAAAACTCACAATGTAAGAAATCTCTGATACTATTTACAAGCAAAAAAATCATCAAATTTTGAGGAAACCTTCAGTAAGATTATTCAGAGTTACAACAAATATTAAAAATAAAAATGTAAGAAATAAATATTTTATAGCAACATATAACCAAAACCTGTACTTATCTTAACAAGATGTCTGGTAAAATGGTCAAAATATAATGTCTATCTTATGAAAAAATTATAATTTTATAATTATATGAAATATTTTATGAAACATTATATAATTTTATAATTATATGAAATATTTTCTAATTTTATGAAATATTTTATAATTTTATAATTATATGAAATAATTTGTAAATTTATGAAATATTTTATAATTTTATAATTATACTAAATATTTTATAATTTTATGAAATGTTTTATAATTATATGAAATATTCTATAATTTTATGAAATATTTTATAACTTTATGAAATATTCTATAATTTTATAATTATATGAAATATTTTATAATTTTATGAAATATTTTATATTTTTATGAAATATTTTATAATTATATGAAATATTTTATAGTTTTATGAAATATTTTATAATTTTATGAAATATTTTATAATTTTATAATTATATGAAATATTTTTAATGAAAATTCTATAATTTTATAATTATATGAAATATTTTATAATTTTATGAAATATTCTATAATTTATTTCATATCCAAGGCGAAATTCTTGTTTTTTGTTTTATCGTTTTACACAAATATATTAAAACGAAATTGTTAAATTAAAAGATATCAATTTTTGATGTGTATCCACAGCTCTGCCAGTTTATTGTTGAAAGATAATTAAGTTATTTTTGTTTTAAATTGAAATAATAATATAATAAAATATATTAATATAACAATGTAATAATAAGATTGGTAAGAATAGTTTTTATATCCACAATAATAGATGAAATATAATCATTTATAGCCATAATGATAACTACTAAAAACATTTTGAAATAATAATAAAGAAGTAAAGAAATACTTAAATTACATATAACAATATTAATGATTGTTATCATTGTTGTTTCTAAATAAATATTATTATATTATTTTGTAAACATTTACAACGCCGGATTTTTTACATTATTATTAATGTAAATAAACTTATTATTGGTACTGTTATTACTTTTTCATTTTTATTGTTATGTTATTTCATAATTAAAAATACTTTCCTCAATTAAGTCATACACGTCATCAAGTATTGACTAATAACATATTCATGTATTGTTACATTTATTGGTAACGTTAAATTCCAATGAAGAGAAAAACGTCACACAATAATAATTATTATTCAACAAGGATGTTACAATCTAGATTTCACCAGTTCATTAACTAGAAACCTCCAGATTCAACTATAGCTTTAACTAGAATCCACTAGATTTAACTATAGTGTTGACTAGAATCCACTAGATTTAACTATAGTGTTGACTAGAATCCACTAGATTTAACTATAGTGTTAACTAGAATCCACTAGATTTAACTATAGTGTTAATTAGAATCCACTAAATTTAACTATAGTGTTAATTAGAATCCACTAAATTTAACTATAGTGTTGACTAGAATCCACTAGATTTAACTATATAGTTATCTAGAATGGTTACGCTGAATTTGGATATAAACAACAATACACAAGCAAACATCTTTAAAATAATTAAATACGGTATATATATTTTTTATTAAAATTCTATACAAATTCGTGTTTTAAAAATTGTACATTTATGAAAGATTTATAAAAAACAACATCAGTAATAACCATGAAAAGAACATGATAAATAATAACCATAACAAAAAAACATAAATAACAACACCAACAAAAATATAAGTATCAATAACAATGACAATAACAACCATAACAATAGCAGCAACAAAAACAACAACAATAACAATAATTATAAGAACATAAATAACAACAACAATAATAATAACTATAAAAACATAAATAACTACAACAATAACAATAACTATAAAAACATAAATAACAACAAAAATAACAATAACTATAAAAACATAAACAACAACATCAATAACAAAAAGTATAAAAAGATAAATAACAACAACAACAGCAATAACTAAAAAAAACATAAATAACAACAGCAATAACAATAATTATAAAACATGAATAACAACAACAATAACAATAACTATAAAAACATAAATAACAACAAAAACAACACTAATTATAAAAACATAAATAACTACAATAATAACAAAAACTGTAAAAATATAAAGAATAACAACAATAGCAATAACTATAAAAACATAAACAACAACAACAATAACAATAACTATAAAAACATAAATAACAACAACAATAACAAAAACTATAAAAACATAAAAAAACAACAACAATAGCAATTACTATAAAAACATAAATAACAACAATAATAACTATAAAAACATAAATAATAACAACAATAGCAATAACTATGAAAACATAAATAACAACAAAAATAACAAAAACTATAAAAAACATAAGTAACAACAACAATAACAAAAAATCCAAAAACATAAATAACAACAACAATAGCAATAACTAAAAAACATAAATAGCTACAACAATAACAAAAACAATAAAAACATAAATAACAACAACAGTAGCAATAACTATAAAAACATAAATAAAAACAACAATAACAACAACTATAAAAACATAAATAACCACAAAAACATAAATAAAAACAACAATAACAACAACTATAAAAACATAAATAACCACACAAAAAAACAATAACAATAGCAATAACTATAAAAACATAAACAATAACCGCAACAACAACAACAACAACAACAACAACAACAACAGCAACAACAACAACAACAACAACAACAACAACAACAACAAC
>JARUHE010344328.1:0-10341 GCA_031471125.1 Archaeomysis grebnitzkii | reverse complement strand
CATATAATATGCATAATTCCATTAATAGTACTAATATGCATTTTGGTCCAGCATATATGCCAGTGATTTTTTGCATAATTTATGCGGCATATAAATCTTGAGAGCAGAGATCGTCATATAATTTGCTGCATATCGCGAAAAAATATGCACTTATGCAGCATATTGTCATATCCCTAGTTATTATAAACAACTGTTGTGTAACTCTTCAAACTAAAAACTTTAAACGTTTGCTCAAAAAAAAAAAGAGTTGAAAATGAGTGGTTTTGGCTCAAAATATTTGTTAGAAAAATGTTTTTAGTTAAATTTTTAAAGGTAGATTTTAAAAAAACAACCAACCATAAATAACCAGCAATATCGCGTGAAGTAAACAAATATTTTTGTTGTTATAATTCAAAAGATATTCAATGTACGAAAAAAAATAGAATTGGTGATGTTGGTTTGATGGTTATTAATGACTTAAGTTGAACACAATTTTTTGTTACTCCTAAAATAAAACTAGTAAGCCACGAAGCGAACGGTTCCAATGTGTCGTGATGATTCATTCAGGAACTTTAAAAAAAATTACCTCCACAAATGTCAATCAAAATTGGTTTTACAAAGTGAGAAAACATTTAATATATACTTTATTTATAATCCATTGATGCATAAATAACTCGTTATGCCCAAACCACAATGCGGCTTAAATATCGAGCGATTATTTATTTTTATAATACACAATTGTAAGTTTTTAAAATTGTAAAAATATAATCAGCAATAACAAAAAAAAATTGTTTTTTAGATTCTATTACATGCATACTTGTTAAATTCTGAAAAATTGAAGCAAAAAAATATTTTTTCAATGTAAAATACTTTAAATTGTTTACACACTAAATAACTAGCTTCTTGAAGATGTCTAGGATAATTTCCACAGTAAAAAAGTTTTTTTATTAAAAAAAACAAAAAACAAACAAAGTACGTTTCGGAGGGCAACCCACCTTCCTCAGCTGATTGATAAAATACTTTATAAACGTTATGTTTACTCATTGTAAACTTAAATAACAAAAAACAAATAATCTAAAAATAAATCTATTGCATTATATTGAAAGCATATTGATTGTTCAGTTCTGAAAATTTGATGCAAACATTAAAAACAAACAAGTTATAAACAAAATAAAAACTTGAACCTTTTGTTCAATACTTTACAAGTTATTTCTCCTCATTTCAACCTAAAATAAGGAAAAGTGAAAATTAAATAAAAAGAATTCTATCATTATATTGTAAACATATTGATTGTTCAGATCTGAAAATTTGATACAACTAGTTATGCCAAAACCGTCATGCGGCTTAAATGTCGAGCGATTTCTCATTTTTATATTATACAATTGTAAATTTTTAAATTATAAAAATATAAACAGCAATAACAAAAAATTGATTCTTTTTAGATTCCATTACATTATATTTATACATGCATACTTGTTAAATTCTGAAAATTTGAAGGGGAAAAAATATTTTTCAATGTAAAATATTTTAAGTTATTTTTCCTGATTTTAAAACTTAAATAACAAAGAAAAACAGAAATTATCTTAAAAGAAATCTATTGCACCATATTGACTGTTCAGTTCTGAAAGTTTGATGCAAAAATATTAAAAAACAAACAAGTTATCAAGAAAATAAAAACTTAAAACCTTTTGTGGAATGTAAAATATTTTAAAAGTCCTCATTTTAACCTAAACTAAGAAAAAAAAGCATATTGATTGTTCAGTTCTGAAAATTTGATGCAAAAATACTAAAAAACAAACAAGTTATTAAGAAAATAAAAACTTGAACCTTTTGTTGAATGTCCGGACGATGACGACGACGTAAAAATTAAGAAAAAAAAATCTAGTTTTTTTTAAATGTAGATAAAAGTAATAAAATCAAACAAAAATACATAAGCCTATATGAAATGGAATTGTAAGAGTATAGATGTACAAGCATTCAAGTCATTGTTTAACGCTGACATCGGAATTGCTATGCACGCCCGACAAAAATTTCAATCTTAAGCTCAAAAATTTTCAGAGGTAAAAATGTAATTTTTAAAAAGGCTATGAAAAAAATCATAAACTTTTCAATAAAATTGTAAGTCTTCGAACAAAAATAGACTAAAAAAAACCTCAAGTTTTACAAATAAGAGGTATTTGGTTAATAATTGTAGATTTAAAAAAAATAGTTATGGCAAAATCAGATGCAACATTTGTTTATATGAAAATGCTCGGCAACACATAAAATGAAGCCGTTTAATGTAGACGAAAACAACGGGAAAGAACCCTATATAGAGCTGGATAAAAAATACTTGACAATTTTGATTGTATGGTCATATTAAAGAACTTTTATTCTTAAATATTTTTTTGTAACAGCTCAAACAAGAAAGTGAACTTTAGCTCAATAATTTTTAGTAACACAATGAGGAGGGTTTATTGGCTAGCTGGATTAACAAATGTTTCAAGTTTTGAAAAAATATTCACGACAAACATCGCCGAAAGGTAAAGACAAACCACTTTTGTTTATCCAAGTTCTCTGTAACTCTTAAAATAAAGCCGTTTAATACTAATTGATATTCAGATTTAATGTATGGTTGGTATCCAGAGATAAAAGCTCATTTAATATTTTCAACAAATGAAAGATTCAACACTAATTCAGGTGATTGTTAGATTAAATATGCACAAGTTTTATCATAAATTAAAGGTTTGCATTTATTTTATGAATTTAGTTTACATTACAATCTTTTAAAAGATAATTTGCAATTAGGAAATTGAAAATCTTGGTAAAAAATATAAATTTATTTGTGTAAAAAAATAAATAAAAAAGTATGTAGATCATTATTTCCTTTTATAGACCTGTAAAAAACAAACATGAATTAGTATTTAACTAAAAAAATGAGCTAAGGAATTATTAAAAGTTTAGTAAATTTACATAATTTAAAAACGTTAATTTAAACTGATTGTTTTCATCTAAATATGAATCTGCATTTAATGAATAATTTCTTTCAATTGCTAAATTAAATGAGAAGCTGCAACTAAACTTTCCTTGACTACCTTATTTACTGTTTTTGCAATTACGATTTTCCAATAAGATCAAGTAAACATCAATAACGTTCATCAAACTACTTTAGTATAAAATGTCAACATTTATATCTACTTTATAACAAAATAAAAATTAAAAACAAAAAACAAAATTCAAATTATATTACTCTGAATATTACCAATTATTTATATATATTCGCTACAAGACATAGCATTGAGATTTGAAGAATGAAAATTTTATTGAAAGAAAATTGGTAAGATTTAGAGTTGATTAAAATTGAAAACTAAAAATGACCAGCATTAATAACCTACCTAAAACTTAAGTAAATGGAGGCTACGCTCTAAATTTCATGATGAACACCTCATCTCGGTACTTGCTCTGTTTTTATCTTCCTAAAATCTTAGCAAAAATTGCAAAAATTCTAAAACTTACATGAACACAGAATATGTAAAAATGGCTTGGCATTTCACAGTCAATATACTTTTGGCACTTTCAAACTTGCTTTTGTAAAAATTGGATTTTTAATTAAAAACTCACTCTAAAAAGATAATCTAACAAAATAAATGAAGCTTGTTAGGCAAAACACTGGTGTAGTTTCATTTCTTTCCTTAATTTAAAAAAATTAGTACTTTAATTTTTTATCATTAGTGTTTATACACTAGCAGTGTTATACTTTAATAAATATCTGCTAAGCATAATTTCTTTCTAAAAGTAATGGATTTGTACAATAGACATGTTCCTCTTAAATTACATTGGTTTATGCTATAGAAGCAAACATAGAAATTATTTCACTTTGAAAAGTTTTAAGACTTCTCGCAAAAAATCATCCAATTCTGTTGAATAAAAAGATTAATAAATGTTTCATAATACACATTAAGAAATATTCAATAAATGTACATGATTGAAGAAACAAATTCAGAATTTAAAAATTAATCAGTTGAGAATTTTATGAATGGATTGCTTTTCAAAAGCTGGATATTATTTTTTTATTTCAGTTGTTACATGAAACAAAATTCATAAATTCTGAAAGTTGAGACTTTCAATCATTTAAATAACTTTTGTTTAAAACCCAAAAATAATAAAATTTTGTTATTGATAATCAAACTAAATCGTACTACTTATCTGAACTAAAAATAATTTATATGAATCAATATTAAAACTAATTTATACTACTTATCTGAACTTTTTAGTCCAAAACCTCTCTACGGCTGATAACGATAAATTTATAATCTTAGCAAATCATTTGACTTATTTTTGGGTATTTAAATATTTTCAAGTGCAATAAGTTCAAAGAGAAACCTATGTAACAAAATAATTAGGTGCTTCACACATTTTTCAAGTTCAATCAACATACCTACATCAAACTTTAAACCTACCTGAATATTTAACTTTTGCTATAATTCCCCCTTCCCACAGTAACAAAGTATTCTTTTTGGATACAAGACAAACCATAAAATTATTTTTATTTTATTATAAAAAATTCTTCATACACTAATATATTGATTACAGAAATACAAAGTCTAAAATCTGATAAGAAACATTTGTTCTATCATCTGAATAATTATTTGTAAATTGTTTTTAGAGAATTCAAATAAAATTGTTAAAAAATATTCTCCCAGGAACCCCCAAGAGAGTCAAGCTCAAGTGGAGACTTCGTCGCATGGAATGTGTCTTGAAGCTGATCTAAGGTGGGGATCTTCGCAGTAATTACCTACAATCCTGTCACAGTCCTAGCATAGCCTGCCTCCCTGACACAAGCACTGACTGCATGGCTAATTGATATGTACCTAGTGTGCAACAAGAAATTCATTAGTTTTAAGTCACAAGTTACAATGTTCATATAATCCAGCCATCATAGTTAACAATTACGGACCATTCCACAGCGGTAGATCAAATCTCACTCTGGATGATGAACTGGTTAGTAAAATAAATTTGCAAAAAGAAAAACTTAAAATGAATTTGACTTTATTTTATTCCTAATACAGATAGGCCATCCAAGTATCTTTCCCTTCCAGGGCACTTTTGCACCATGGAACGGATCCTTGTCACCTAAAACACAGCTGCCAAACCATGCGGTCTACTAACCAGACAAGAACGAGGGAGAAGACGGCAAATCACATTTTATTTAGAAACGACGCCCACTTGGGCCCCCACTAGAATTTCCACCACCATACGAGCCACTACCACTTCCACTGCTGTTGTAACTGCCGCCACCACCTTGTCCGCCTGCAAAATAGAAAAATCACAAAGTTAAATTTTGCTTTTGATAGTTTCTGTGAAATGCAATTTTTGAAAATATATTCAAGCTTATATTTTTTAAGTACTACCATTCCAGAAATAAACTTTTTAATAGAAATATCCTTATATTTATATGATAATTCACTCTACAATGAAGACTAGTTTATAATTTGTGAAGTTTTTAAACTACTTCAAATCGATGCCTGCAAAATGAATTGCTTGGGCAATAGTACAAATAATGTAAGTTCTATCACAAACTGTGGAGCCATCTCCTCGTTAGTTCTGAGATTTTAAGCAAGTTTTACGGTAACAAACTTTTTCAAACTTCCTAACCACATGACTAATGTGAAGGTTACATTTTCCCCATGGTGCTCTAAATATGTAAACAATGGCCAATAGAACCAATCAGATTTTTGCAATCAGTGTTAGCAAGTGTTTCGTGATTTATCAGAGAATCTATCCATTATAAAGACAAATAAAAACATGAGTAGGAAAGATGATATAGCATCAACATTATAAAAACACTCTTTGAACATTTCAGAGATAGTTTGACCACAACATTCATTTTGGTAATCCTCATTCATTTCAAGTAAATAAAGTCTTGCAGTTTGTCATACATTACTAACTAAATTCACAGCTCAAAATTCTTTGTCTGAAAGTAAAACAAAATATAGCAAACATCAGAACAGATTTCTGGAAAAAAAAGCAGAAAACGTTTACTTTATCTGTCATTAGCAGTACAACATAAAATTTTAGTTCTCGAAATTCATGAAGATTTGTTTATTATTCATCAGAATGATTAATTTTTAAACCTAACCAGCAAAAGAAATAAAATCTTTTTCATAAAACTTGCAAAAATTTCATACTATGGAAATGATTCAAGTAATTTTTTGTATTTAACCAATTACATTGTTATATAAATGAACGGGCCAACCACTAGGACTTGTCTATAGCAAACCCCATCCCAAAAAACAATTCCCAAGTACATTCTAACCTGTACTGTAAGGAGCATTTCTACTGCCTTGGCCACCGCCTCCATTCCTCCCTGAGCCCCCACCAAAGCCGGATCCATAATTATTACTGCTGGGCCCTCCCCAATTTCCTCCGGGTCCACCCTGATTTCCGCCACCCCAACCTTGTGGTCCTTTCAATTGATCGTTTAGTCAATAGAGTAAAATCACAATCACTGCCTAACTCCCTACATCTATTATCCTATCTAAAAATAAACTTCACTGTCTTCACAGGAGTAATTGGTTTGAATGTGATATGGAGAAGCCAAATCTTATCAACTGTACAAAAAAGTATTTCCTATTCCCTATGTAAAAAAGATCTATTCTACACTTCAGACATTTAATTTCCCTACTTAAGAATAAAATTAGACACTATTTCACTTTTGGAAAATGTTTGCAACTCACCTGTGCTGTAGGGAGTGCTTCTGTTGTTCTGTCCATATCCTTGGCTGCGTGCGGGTCCACCTCCGTAGCTTTGTCCGTAGTTGTTTCCGAAATCGCTGGGTCCGTTTCCTCCCCAGTTGCCACCACCACCGCCGCCGCCACTGCCACCGTAACCTCCACTGCTTCCTCCGTATCCACCACCTTGTCCTCCGCCACCACCTCCTGAATTGTTGCCCCATCCTGATGGTCCAGATTGCCATCCGCCACCACTGCCGCCGCCTCCTCCTCCTTGGTTTCCACCACTCCAGTTTCCTCCTTGGTTTCCACCATATCCACCTCCACCTTGGTTGTATCCACCACCGCCTCCTTGGTTTCCGCCTCCATATCCACCCTGGTTTCCACCCCAACCTCCACGGCTCTCATTTCCCCAGCCACCACCTCCGCCTCCTCCACCACCACCTTGGTTGTTGCCCCAGTCATTATTTCTTCCACCCCATGATCCACCACCACCTCCACTTGAACCTCTACCACCGCCCATATTTCCACCACGACTTCTTTGCTGCATTTCTTGCTTGCTTAAAGCCTTCTTGATGTCAACAACCTTGTTCTTTACTTTTATGTCTTTTTGTACTGGAAAAAAATTCAAAATAGTAAATAATTGTCCAAAATTATTAGACATAAGACAAGAAGATCTAAATGTTTCACGGAAGAAATACAAGATTGATCGACTGAAGAATTCATTTTAAAATAGTTAACTTACAGCAGGCTTTGTCGACAGCATCATAATCGTCGAATTCAACGAAGCCAAATGCCCTTTTCTTTTGGGTTTCCTTTTCAGTTGGGATTGTCACACTCACAACTGGACCATATTGGCTGAATACTTCTTTTAAATCCTACAAGAGACAAATTAATACACAATTAATAAACAAAAAGATTGTTTTTCTCTAAATTTTTATACTAAACAAACATGAAGTTTCCTTCAATGTGCTGAATTTAGGGGACTTTTTATTAATATTCAAGTTAATAGAATGTACTAAACATCCTCATCCATTTTAAGCTAATCAATGCTATCTAAAATTTCAACTTACTTCCTCAGTGACATCTTCCTTCAAGCCACCAACGAATAGTTTCTTCACTGTACTGCTGGCCTCTGGTTTTCCAATTTCATCTCTGGGGACAGCTCTCTTTGTTTCAACAGATCTTCCATCAATCTAAAAAAAAATTAATTTAGCTTTTATTGCAATTTTTAAATATTCTTTACAATTGTTACTCAACTTTTAATGTAATGTTCAAGAACTCTCTACATTAGTTACTTCATTCCAACAGTCACTACAAATTGTAGGACAAAGAGCCAGGCATACATTAACTAATTGAAGCAATTTTTGTTTAAAAAATCCCACCAATTTACATTTGTTAATCAGAAGATAATAACAAAACTACTGCCAAAAACTAACTAGATTTGAAACATTGAAAAAATAAACCTAAATCTTAACTTTGCCTCCAAACTCGCTCGAGAAGAGTGAGCTTCACTTCACAACTTGATCCTTATTCAGTTCATGCAATTTATTTAGAAATAAAAGCTAACAGGTTAGTATGGAAATATAAATCTAATCAAGTTTTTCTACATTGCATATGGCAGTCAAATATTCTAAATACATTTGGCTGTGCAATAAGTAAGATCAAGGCAAATGTAAACTATGCTAGACTATGTTAAGAAGAGGCTATTAAGCAGACAATACACAAGAACTACACAAAATAGACTTAAAACCTCAATGAAATAAAACTTATAGACAACATAAAATAGACATTAATGTTAATACTATGAAATGAATGTGCTGTATAATACATAAAAGAAAAAAAAATATTTCTAAAGACCACATTCAAATGATGTAAATTGAAGTTATCTAATAATTGGGTTTGTCACATTGAAAACGGAATGAAGTGGACGGAACAATTGTTTCAAATGCCAAGAGATGGAGAGCTAAAGCTAATTCACAATAAAAAACAAAGCCACCGACAAACAATGTTGTCACTGTACTGCTAACCTCGCGTCTTCCAATGGAATCTCTGGGGACGGCTCTCTTTGTTTCAACAGATCTCCCATCAATCTATAAAGAAATTATTTCCATTGCTTTTCACTTTTAATAAATTACTTCAGGCCCAAGAGTGAGCGAGCAAGCATATAAAATTCGACTCGATGACTGGCATGGAGCCATTAGAGTTATAGAAGGCAAAGTTAAGATCAATTCTATTTCTATTTCATTGATGTTTGATGATAGGCATTACACAAGTTACAGGTCTTAGTACTTCAGAAAACATCATTAGTGAAATGACTTCAACTGTAACACCAAAGGAGATACTTACAGTGTGAGGGCGGCTCTTTTGTGCTTCATCCACCATGTAGGCGTGCGAGAAGGCAACAAACCCGAAGCCACGAGATCTTTTCGTCTTTGGATCTCTCATTACGACGACGTCGACAATTTCCCCAAACTGCTCGAAGTAGGCTTTGAGGCTGTCATCGGTGGTATGGTAATCCAAACCACCGATGAACATCTTCCTCATATGCTCGGGCTCGTTAATTTCCTGAAAAATATTCCGTTTAATTACTACAAAAAAAACAAATACAATTACTACAAAAAAAACATTGATACAATTACAACAAAAAATATTAGAACTACTACATGCCCTAATTTCCTTTCATTAATTGATATTCAATACAACTCTACAGTAAAGACAAAAGTGTGATTTAATCAAATAAAAAAACCATCAATAGAGTTTATGAAAAACAATTAATGAAGCAATCAAAAGTTAATTGCAAACTATAATGTTTAACCATGCATGCAAGAGTCAATGATTTGTCACATTTTGATCTATGGTTCATCTTCACACATCTAAAAAATCACTAGTCAAATTAAAATTATTGTTGTCGAAATTTAATTATTTCAATTGCTATAAAGGAATGTTACAATTAAATAAATTCTACTGCATGTCTAAGCATAATTCAAATCCTAAACTATTTGGTAGTTTGTTATTCCAAATTTAATTTGTAAGCTAGTCAGGAGTGAATCACAGAGAAGCAGAGCATTAAATAATTGTAGTCAATGAATGCATGCATGTATCAGGGGTTGCTTTAGCTGCCACCAGTCCTTCATTAGAATTACAATTGGAAGGCGTGTTTGACGGGAGCTGAAGTAACCCTGGGTTGCCACTCCTTCAAATAATAAAAGGAATGATATTTATAGGGATGAGGGATTTTTATACTGTTGAACCCCAAAACAAAATCAATATAACTAAACATTCCTTTTAGTCACAATATTGAAATACAAATATGGTGAAATAAAAATAAAAAATTTCTTAATTAATCATCTATTAAAAATAAATATATTTAACAGATTTTATTTTAAGAAAAAACCTTACTGAAAAATGATTACATTTTATAAATAGTAAGGGGGCAGTATTTTCAAACTGGACTATGGTATTATGTGCAAAATCAGCATTTCACACTATTGGATTATCATAAACAAGAGATCATCTTTTCATCATCACTTATTTTTTGGATATACACTCAGTGGCCAAAATAAAAGTCGCACGAGTAATAAATTTATTAATAAGCAATAGGACCACCTTTTGCTTGAATTACAGCTTTCATTCTACTCGGCATTGATTC
>JARUHE010344327.1:0-18419 GCA_031471125.1 Archaeomysis grebnitzkii | reverse complement strand
AGTTTTCAAGATAAAAATTATTGAAAATTCTGTGGGTCTCAAATTTTCGGCACGTTTTTCAAACATTGATTGAATGGACGATGCGCAGTCTATAAGTCTATAAAATAAACAGATAACTTAGTTTTTATATAGCCTAACTGCTTAGTAAAACAAGCACGAGTAAATGCTACGCATTAAAAGCTGTGTTTTCATGTTCAAAAAGTTTCTAAAATTGTGTAATCTTTAATATAATTCCATATACAAATATATTTGTTTCCAATGAAATTATCTCTAAACCTACAACTTTTTTAACTTAATGGTAAATTGGCTAAGTGTAAAAACTCATTTAAAAAATCTAAGTTTTAGAATCTCCAGTTCTTTCATTTGTTTAAAATAAACTTTTTCTAAACCTCCAAATAAAAACCTCAATTAACCATGAATTTAACCTTTCTTATAAAATGTATGCTCTAGTAAGTAAATACTGATTTCACAAAAAAATCCTTACTGACTCCAGTGTATAATATTATGTTCTTTATTTTCATTTAAACAAACCTTTCTGTAAAATATTTCTTTTTATTGTTTTGAAATAAATAAGAAAATTTCGGTAGAGTCATAGACTTAATAAAGTATGTTAACTCTATGGGAAGAGTCCATAAATCAACCACCGTTCGAACAACATTTATAGAGGTCATTTATAGAAGCTGGTTTTTCAAACAAAGCCTAATAATTTTATTGTGCTCTAAAGTAAGTTTCAATTGTTCTTATTATTCTTGTAAATTGATTGCTAACAGCTATGACTTAGGGGAAACAATGATGTAAATCTAATTTTAATATAGGCCTAAGTCGCTAACATAAAAATAAAAAATAAAGTATTATTCGAAAAATTCAATTTCTACAAAAGTTAAGAAATTGAGTGGTTTGGCATAGAAAATGTATAATGAAAGAAAATATAATAAATAGCAGAAAAAAGAGAAAACAGAATATATTAGGCCTATCTACTCTAATGAAAAATATTGGAAATTATTAAACATATTTTAATGATAATACTAAATAAAATTTAAAAAAAAACAACTTAATTTCTCTTCCACAAATAATTTTTTTAAAGAAACCAATGTGACACCGATTAAAGCTGCGTACAAATATTTTGTGAAAATTAAAAGAAAAAATTGTTTATCGACGCAAAATGTGAAATATATAACTGACAAAAGCAACATTAAAACAATATATTTGTTTGACATAAGAATTAATTCATTGTATTAGGACACAATACGTTCATGTTCAACGTTTGAAAAAAAAACGACTTAAAAGTTATTCTCAATTAGTAGTACACCTAGAGATGGTAAATAGATGTCAAAACCAAAATAGTTTCATAAGAAGATAGAAAAAAATACACAAAGTGATTATATGAGGCAATAAATATTTCAACCCACATCAAACATAAACAATATATAGACAAAGGTTAACTTGTAACGCACATTCTGGTTTGAAAAACGACTAAAACTATTATATAACTAAACCTTAGTGTATAGTTTTCGAAATATAAATCAATGTTATATAACAAACAATTATTTAATAACTCATATTATTGCTAATAAATTTTAATTATAATATTATATCTTTTAAATATTAATAATATAGGTTATGTTGTCTAGTTAAGCTAATTCTATAAATCTAAAGCATGGAATGCAGTTTAACTGAAGTATCAGCCAAAATTATGATAGAAAATGCTTCGAATTGCTCTTAATGATTATGCTACTCAACGTTTACATTATTTAAAGCCAAGATGGATATTTCATCTTTAATTCTAGGATGATGCTATTGCAGTTACTGTGAGTTACACAACATTATATAACAACAGGTCCTCTTTAATGCATCTGGATTTGGGTGTTCAATTCGAACACTACATTTACTTCTTTGTTAGACTTTTTGGATTTTCAAATAAATACATGCATCAAAATTTACAGATTTCATAAACAATGTAAATCATTTATTAAGTGGACGCCATTATGAAAAAACGTTTATGAAATAATCGATGAGGACTGGGAAGTGAGAAATTCTGCCAGATGTACGAGGGCAAAGGAATTAAATTCATACCAATGTTCGTATGAAAACTAGTCTTTAAATTTCACTGAACAAAATAATACATTATTGCAATAAATATTTATTAATACAAAGTGTACTTATTTATCATTATGAAGGATATATAAAGAATGGCATGTGCTAATGACGCATCTATGATCACATGAAAGTTTTTAGGTTATGTAACATAAATTTGTCTTTGTTAGAATGAATATTATTCAAGGCAACGTACAGGTTTTTAATATGTTCAGCTGTTGACAGCTTATAATTATATATTTAATTTTAAAAATGGTTCAAACATTATTTCAACGCATAAATAATGAAAAATTGTTATGAAAGAAACTACCCAATGAGCTCGCTGAATCACACTTTTTATGGACAAAGAAAAATGTTTAGCATTTATCAAAATTGATTTCATTGGTATGCTGAACTGCTTTGACATTTTCAATACTTTTAACTGAATTTAGAATAGTCCTTTGTATTTAGTTTGTTTTATACAGAAAAATTTGAGTTAATCACAACTGAATCTAAAAACAAATAAAATACTAAACTTTAACAAAAACAAACAAAGTCGCATAACAAAACATTTAAATTATTAAACAAAAATTGTCTATCGATCAATGACATTCCTGCCATTCAACAAACAAGACGCTTCAATTTTTTTTATTTATATTTATTTGTTTATTTTCTGAGTCACTATTTTAAAGTCCTAAATTCATTATAGAAAACATTATATACGAACGAATCAATGTATACCAAACGGCTTACACATAATGTAAACCTTCCATAACATTTGTTCAAGTTTGTGTAGTCCTACTTTTTCAGAGACAGAAGCCTCGAAGTTTGTTAGCTTCCATTGTGAAAAACTAAAAACTGAGCTGTTGTATGTTTGCTATGAACTATAATTATATAAACAGAACTGTTATAATTATAGAAGTTTATAAAAATATAAAATAGGCATTGTTGTTGTGAATTAAGAGCGATGCGAAGCAGTGAATTTCACTGCCATCTATCTTTTTGTGTATTTGTTGATTTCTACGTTTTTTACATTTTCTCCAATATTAGTGGAGCGGGAACAAAACCATTCACAATTTACGTTTTATACTTATTTATGATTTAAATTTTGTTCTAGTATTTCAATAAAATATTTACTAAATAAATTGTATTAATTATTTGAAGTATTTTTCTTCATAATTTTATAAACGTCCTCTCATTTACTTAATCTTCAAATTTGTTGGTACATTTCACCTTACAAAAAGAAACCTCGAAGAACCAATGAACATGATGGCGACAAGTTATTGATCAGACGGTGAAGTTTACTTATTTCAATAATTTAAACAATGAACTTTATATCAATATTGAATAATAAAATTCTTTTTTTAAATTAATTAATTTAAGTGATTTCTTCTGCGAAAGTAAAAATAAAAAAAAAACAGATACTTTTTCTTTTTAAAAATGTGTTTGAAAAATAATAAAACTAAATAATATCATTTTTTTATTTTAAAATATGTGTATTGTTAATATATATAATAAGGAGGCTAGAAGACCAAGCTGATGCTTATAAATATACATTGAAGGAAGGTATAACGAAGATGAGACTGCTTATTAACATACCTAAGAAGAAAAATGACAAAGTATAACTCAATCTCCACGCAAACAAAACCACCACGACACTCTTAACACCCGACCCTGCAGAATACAACACACTACACCTTCACATAAACAACACACTCCTGCCAACGTTCAAGGAACCAAAAATCTTTAACTTCGCCTATTATTTGACCCCAAACTTACCTATACTAAACACTAAATGTTTTTATTTTTTTTGATTGGAAATAAATAAATATGATTATCTTAAATTTAATAACATTTATAATTTTAACTATCCTCCTTGTCAAGTGGACAGGCTGATTTAGTATGGATGTTGCGGTTCGTGCTCCAACTAATGATCAAGTTCTGCCTGTTGCTTTATCTTGATTTTAACTTAATTTAAAAGATAATTTAAAAAGTAATTTCTAGTCATTTCCTATCAGCATCTGTTTTGCTTTGGGCTCATCTTTGGGTGCATAGTCTTTGGCTCTTCCAGAGTGAAACTTTTGTCTGTTCTAGAATTTAGTTTTTTAGTTTGGGTTCAACTCCCACATAACTACTAGTTAGCCTTGCTTATAGACTGACTTGGTGGTATCCGGCAATTTTTTACCTTGGTTCCGGTCCCAAAAAAAAAAACACTGGACGGTACTTTAGTCAACGGCCAACTGCGGCTAGTGCTTGGACCAATGCCGGTATTATTTGGATAAATAACAGGCTACATTTAATTTTTCTTTTGGGGATGTAATAAAAGTCTCCTTATTTTAAATTAAGGTTTTCTTGGTTCAAGTTTTCTATCAAGCTCATTATGAGTCTTTGAAATCTCACAACAAAGTTAAACATGACTGTTTTATGCTAATAAAAAAAATCCGTTTCTTAGGGACTTGGTCAAATGTCTTGGCTTACGTTTTTTTTACCAAACACATTGTGAGCTTACTTGAAGTTACAGTAGAACTCCTCTATAGTGACCAATATGTTGGTCACTATAGAGGACCACAGTCTACTACAGAAGAGTAGAATTTAAACAATTTACCCCTAGAATGTTTTCTTTAATATTTTTTTTACAGAAAACTCAAGATATTATAAGGTAACTGTAATGAATCAATTAAATTGATTAAATATTTAAACATAATATAAATATGTTATAAAAATAAAGTACAATGTTAAATTACTTTCTAGATATCAATAACCTAATGTATGATTTTAATTTTCATACATTTACTCATTTAATGAATTGACTACAGTTCCGTTATTATTTTAAGCTATTGAATCCCTTCGTTTTGCTCTCCTAAAAACCACTCGTGCAATGTTCGATAAAATTCCGCAAATTTTTAGGCACATAGTTTTCTTACTTTATTTTCCTCGCTACTTATTATTTTAATGGAATTATTTTTAATGCTATAAACAGTGCTCTTATTTATTTTATGCTCTTCCAGTATATCATAAATAGCAATACCACTACCTAGTTTAGCTATTATTTGTTTCTTTTCACATATGGTTAAAGCAACTCTTTTTCAATTATATTTAAATAATTCTACTTGATATGAAATAAATACAAGCAGTTAGTAAATCATCAATACAATTATATTTGAGTGGTCTATTGGAGAGGAAGCCCATTATTGAAAAAGTCCACTATAGAGGAGTTCCACTGTATATATAAATATTTGTTCAACAACAATTGTTTGTATGGACATTCTATCCCAATATGCATTCATTTGTTTTCAGTTTAATTTAATATTTTTTATTTTAATGAAAAAGTGTAGGGTAATTGAAAAATAAACTGGAAAATTTTTTAAATAAAATGTTTTAAATTAATCAAATGATAGATCTCGGTGTAGAGTCAAATATCTAAAAACAACATGAATAACGCAAAAGTGAATTTTAGTTCTATTTCAAACATCAATCAGTCAATCAAGAGCAATACATTTGGAATAATATTTACAAATTTGAGTTTTAAATACTTCTGGAATTTACTAATGTTTTTATCGATTGCTAACTATTACCTATATCCTGTCAAGATCTAAAGCTGATAGTTGAATAAAAAGTTTTATTTATTTATTATAAATTTATTTTTAATATATACCAAGCTATTTAATTGAAGTAAAATAACCACTGGAAACTTCCCAACAAAGTTGCCACAGAACGCCAGTTAGTTGATTATGTCATCACTCTCAACCCTTCTTTCTAGGGTCATTATCAATGAAATAACACGCACGGTGTGCAAGGTATTTAAGGAAAGTTTAATGTTTATGAAGCAAAAATAGGTTTAGTTTGTTGCCACAAAAGAATAACTCAAAGTTCCTCTTGATAAATTGATGGCCACCCCAGAAACCAGCGAATGCAAACAATCTCCCCATTGATCCAAAAGACAGATACGGCATCTTGGTATACCATACACGGATCTAAACTTCAGTTTCATATCAGTGATACCATACTTCTTTTTTCTTTAGTGTATGTTTCAACAATTTCGTATCCTTTAACATTACTGTTTACTTTGTAATCGCCATTTTGATGTACCATCAACATTGCAATCGCAGCACACGAAAGTAAATGTGTTAGCGACGCGAACTCCCAACCAGTTATTACTGAAAGGCATATCCATAAGTTTAGATCAGTGGTTACTTCTCTATTTGGTTTGAAACAGCAACTTCTGATTTACCATAATTACATACTCCTTTAATGACTAACTCCAAACAGAATGAGAATATCACTTCTCACAAGCCACGATATGACATTTTTGTAAAAATACTTATTTTAGTGTAATGTCAATTACCACTTTGTTGAAAAAAATGATTTAATGAAAGATTTCCGATTGTTTTCGTTCTTGGATATCCTTTTATATTCAAAAATTGTTATTCAGTAAATTATTTGATGTTTTACATTTTCATTCCAAATGCAAATTTATTAATATATTAACATAATAATGGTAATAATTTGAAACTTGAACTAATCAAAATATAAAATCTTTATTGAGAAGATAACTTAACAACAAACTCCATTTAATTGAACCATTAACTTCAGTTATACAAAATGCAAAATTTAAAACCCAGATAAACTTATTTTTCAGGCACAATTTCACTGATCCAATCTAGGTAAGGTTGATTGCCTTGGTTGATCTGGAAAAAGTTTCAACTATGAATTCAATAGTAATCAATAAAAGCAATAATAAAAACTAATGCATGTCACATAATTTATAATATTAAAGTAAATAAAAAATAGTTCTTACTGGAGATGAAATAACTTCACACACATCATATGGATGATTCTCTCGCACATACTTTGTCACCTCTTCAAGCCTTGATGTTCGAGTCTTTATCATCTAAAAATTTATCAAATTATTTGAATTAAAAACTGGTGTTTACTCAATCATTGTTAAAACATACATCTAATGAGATATCGAAATGCTATCAATTGGCAAAGTTTTTTATTTGAAACATTGTTGATGTGTCCTCAATCATTGTTAAAACGTGGATCTATTGCGATATTCATCTGTTATTAATTAGCAAAGTTTTAACTGTACATACATTGTTCAAATATGGTTCTTATAGAAATGTGAAACTGCATTCAAAAACATCACAAGGCAATAAATTAACACTAATATTTGGACAAATCATACAGCTGGTGAACTTGTGACTATTCTAAAGTGTGTTTACACAGTAACTTATAAGTATTTCTATACAATCCATGTTAATTGAAGAACTTGTGTTTTAATATTATTAAGATGGTCATAAAACCTTTGGCTCATCTCTCAAAACAAAATCTTCAACATCTTGTTGAATGAGGTGCCGATGACAATGAATCGAATTACGAACTATTCAAGCCATGTTCAGTTATTATTTATGGAAGTTTAATATTTTAAAAAAAAGGTAACTCTGGAGTGTGATAGAATGAAAAACTGAAAATTCTGTGCAACTCATCATAAACATTTTTGGGTAGGGTGGAGCAATTTTTTAAAATATATTGTTCTTTTACAGTCTGATTATTGTGCATCTGTTGGTGTGAAAATGAAAAACATACAAGGATGGAGGTTAACAAAATCAATTTTTGAAATGTGACAATTTCACCAAGCACCTTGGAACTTCACATTCTTTTCTTTAAGGAAATCTATTTTAAACAAAACTTAAGTAGATTTTTAACTTGTTAATTGATACAATGTAGTTTTTAGCGGAGACTTAAGGCACTGCTCTACAAGTTACTCTTGATTGTTGTTGTTGTTGTTGGGGATTTGTGGACTTGTGTTTTTTTCCAAAGTAGACTAAACATTTATTTTTATTTTAGAGCAATGAACATTTAACATAAATGAAAAATATATACATTTGGAATGATATATCTTAAATATAAAAAATCTAAAAATTGAATTTATTGAAATAACAACAACAATTAAAGGGTGGTCCTTTACCTCTCCGCTAAAAGTTAAATTCAAGGACCTTCCCATCGGCAATATCTACTAGTGGTTCTTAACCTTTTCACTCCTGGTACTGCATGAAGACGAACAAAGTTGTCTGTTACCCGTTGTTGAAACTTACTAAAAGTATGCATATATGAACAAAGTAGGTTTTTTAAACACAGGTTTTAATTTGTTCTACTCACCAAAATAAAAACAATTATTAAGACAACATTTTATTGCTGAAAACATTTTATTCGTAACAATATAATTAAGTCACGACTCACGACATTCAGTGACTTGGCTGTTGTTATTTGAGTTCAATGATCTTGTCAAATCGGGGAAGTTTTTGGCTGAGAGCAACTCATATGTCGTGTTGTGGGTCAAGGTGATTTTGAAATTTTGTCTTGATATGAACAAGAGCCGAAAACCCATTTTCACACAAGTATGTTGTTGCCAATGCAACCAGCACTCCAACTGCTTCCACTGCCAACACTGAAAACATGTCTAATTGACTTGCCCACAAGTCTGCCAGGCTTTTTTCTCCAAACTCTATATGAAATGCTTGGTTGCTAAGTAACTCAATCAGGTTTTCTTTAAGCCGATTCTCGTCATCCATATCCTCCAGGTTGAAGAGGAGTGGATCTCGGATCCACTTGCTTGCTTGAAATTTTAAGCTCGGTGAGGTGTGTAAAAATTTCACCCAAGTATGCCAGTTGCTGTACAAACTGCGGGGTCTCAAACAGCTCTGCCAAATAATTTCCATGCTCACGACAAAACTGTTTGATCTCTTCTCGAAGTTCAAACACGCAAAGAAGAACTCGGCCACGTGACAGCCATCTTACTTCCGTGTGGTACAAGAGAACCGTGTGCTCGTTTCCCATTTCTTCACAGAAAGATTGGAACAGTCGCTGATTGACAGCAGGGCCCCGAATGGTATTCACAACTTTTACACATGTTGCCAAAGTCTATCAGCTTCTGAGACAATGTTTTTGCTGCGAGAACATGTCGTTCAGTGCAATTTCATGGTCCAAACCAACAACTAAAAATAGCACTATTCAAACTCCAATTTTGTGAATTATTTTTAATTCTATATGCTCGCACCATTTCCATTTTTCAACATTTTAATACTATCACAACATTGTTTCTGATTTTTCGTACAGTTCAACTACTTTATCCTCTTTGTTTAGCTTTGAGATGTCTTTTTTGTGTCACTCTTAGGGCTAAACTTTTGATAAACCAGATCTGCATTTGGTACCCCCTGGGACAGCATTTAGTACAGCCAGTGGGTACCAGGACCCCAGGTTAAGAACCACTGTACTAGATGGTTACGGGACATATGAATGTGACTAGCAACATCTTGTTAATTGACCAGGACAATCATGCCCAATAAAAAGATTAAGTAAAAAAACTAAAAACTAAAATACAAACCATCAATACTTCATTATCTTCATTAATTTCACCTTTCCATTCATACCTGTGAAAAAATTAATTTCTGTATGTGTAGTCTTGAATATATTTTATTTTAATATGTATTGAAAATATTAAGAGAGTTATAAGGTTAAGTATTGAATTTCGGGCAGTCATGAAAAGGTATTTAATTCCGAACGCTCTAGAATACAAAAGAATATCTCTTTTTAGTATACAAACAACTGTTGGTTTGAAATACCTGACTCTTTGTTATGTGCAAATAAATGTTCTGTAGGTATAACAATGTTTTAATTAAACTAGTTTAAAATATATAAGAATAAACATAAATAATACAGTATGAAAATAGCGATTACAAACAAAAAGTAATTTTAAAGCATTAATTCTTTATTAGGACAACTGGTGTTTATGCCTCCAAGAAAGGTTGCATTTTAAATATTACATTGGTGTATAAACAAATTGGCTAATGCAAGTAGGTGTTTAAAAAGTGTCAGGAATTCAATAATTCACCTTATATGCATAAAGTTTTTAATAATTTACAGCATTCAACAATTTTGAAAACTATAGATCAATGCATTTAGTTAAATTAAATATTTTCATTTTCTCATTTTTTGCAATGCTGGTTATTTTACCTTATTTTTACAACTTAAAACAAATCTATTGTTATGAGACAAAGAAAAGTGAATATACAATTAATATAAATTAAAACAAACTTATTGCTAAGGATATAAACAAAAGTGAATTCACAATTTAATCCAATTAATACATGATGATAATTAGACTGTTTATTCAAAAGTTGACAAAAAAAATTGAATTTATACTTACACTGAAATTATTTTTGGTATAATGTTGACACAAGCAGCCAATTTATTTTTTACCAATCCTCTGAAACATCAAATCAACAAGACCTTAATTATTGACATTAAATTATTATGTTAAGCTCATCAGCATATTCATTCCTTCATTAATTAAAGAATTGTAGAAGATAGTGAAATTAAACACATTCTTCAATTCTTATTATTCTAACCATCTTTCTCTTTCTTTCTGTACATCTATTTAATTATTTTGTTTTATATTCAAATAGCTAATTAGAGATTGACCAGGTTGATAATTTATCATTTTGTCTTTTATCATATCAAAGACAACTGTGAATAGCAATTTGCTTTATGTTGTCCTGAGGTAAAAAGCAAAAAACGTTTTACGTCTTGTTTAATTAAGTATAAAGTCTAATAAATTTGATATACCAGGGTATCTATCAACATAACAAACAAAACAAAAAAAGAAAAAAAATGGGAGACCATTATCTATAACGTTAATCAATCAAGATGACAAGGATGGTCAGACTTACGCATGTCAATTATGAAAGGTTATCCATAGTATAGATATCTTAAAAATATGTTGTGACAATATTGACAACTAGCCAGAAGTAGACCAATATCATGTAAGCAGTTTTAAAAATAGATAGTCACAGATAACCAAACTTTTAAAAATTATTTACCTACTGGTCATCCCCAGCCTCCTTTTTTGAGAGGAAACAAATGGAACCCAGATACCCAGCCATTCTAATCGGGTGCCTACAGAGGTCCAAAAGGGAGATGATGGAGAAAAATTAGGACAGGAATGTATATGTAGTTGGCTTGTGGGCAGAGTGGCGAGTTTTTGTTGTCCAGTGTATGCTGGTATATCTCAGTGATTCCTAAACTTTTTTCACTGGTGAAGAAATTAAAACATTTTGGCACAGCTGGTACATAAATTGTTAAATTTAATTTAAAAACTTTACAAATATATTACCGCTGTCACATAATGCTATGAAACAGTGTAATAAAAGTTAAATAATAAAAGTTTAAATGGAGGAAAATTGCATGAACGCCTTTGTAATTCGATATATATGTGAATTGTGAAGGATTGAGCAAGGTTAGCAATGATAAACATGAGCTTGATATTGTTTTGCGAAGTTTTCAATATTAGGCCGTGTATTGGCAAGACAAACACTCATTTCTTCGTCAATGCAACAAAGTGTTTTTAAAATTTCATGTTGTTCAGGGTTCAAAATCCCAACTCACAAGATGTCAAAAACTACATCAGAACAGACAAAGCCTTTTTTGATACTGAGGAATATTATTTCAAAATATCAATCTAAATCCTCGATCACTTGCTATTGATGCTAACTCCTTCTCTTCACTAATATTAGATGGAATATTTATGAATGGATTTCGAACCCAATTATGTTGTTCCGTGTTTAATGACAAAGTAAGAGTCAATTTTTGATTCTTAAATTGACGAATTTTAAAACACAATAGGAGTAATTTCTCTTCTGTAATTTTTACATATCGAGAGAAATATTTTGAGGTTGTCAGATTCAGCTTTATTTTTCCAAACACCAATTTTCTTTTTAAATGCAATAATTTTATCTGTGTTTTAGTATGCCTTGCATACTTGTATTGACACTATTGAATTGTGCAAATATTTAATTTAATAATTCGAGCTTTGTAACCAGAAATTTGCATTGTAGATATTCCAAGTGTTCATGGCTTTCTTCTTTGGAAAATGTTCGAAACTCTTTCTGAAGTTCATGTATGCAAGGCAACACTTTGGCCTTCGAAAGCTAACAGACTTATATGTGTAATTGTAAGTGCTTATGCTGGAAATTCATTTTGACACAAATGTTTCTAGGCAATCGACACTTCAGCGGCCTATTATTTTTATGTAATTAACCATTACAACAACTTTGCTTAACCCTTTTTGCCGTACAGTAACTAATTCGTCACATAGAAAATAATGGCATATAGCGAGAGTAATTAATTAGAGTGGCCATAAAAAAATGTTTACATTGACATAAAAACAAATATTTTTAAAGATAAGGACAATGAAAAGACAAAATATGGTACATGATATAGATTTATTGGTATATTTTATATCTTCTAGCATTTGATAGGGTTTTCTTTAAATTTAATAACCATCTGAAGATGTTTTGGCATTGAATCAGCTAGTTTAAGCGAAGTAGGTAGCGTACATGGTAACCCATAATTCTTCAGCGTCTCCTTCAGCACAGTGATGCTGCTTGATTAAACATCCTGAACTTTGTTTTTCATAATGTGCCAGGCATTTTCAATTGGCTTAAGGTCTGGAGAGTTTCCTGGCCACTCAAGAACACTGATACTTTTGTCATTAAGGTACTTTTTAACCATTCTAGACGCGTGACAGTGAGCACTATTGTGCATGAAAAATTACAGTTGTGCAATACCAAAAACGGAAGCAATGATTGTCCAACACATCAATGTATGTTATTCCTTTCATTGTTTGATTAACAGGCAAGAGATATAAGCCTCCCCTGCTATTGTTATCACTGAATGCACCCCACAACATCTTACTAGCTGGAAGTTTCATGGTCTTAACTGTATCCACGACGAGTAAGCAGGTGGAGGTCCTTTATAGGTGGTGCAGAGACCATATTCAGCAGGTCAAGATGCTTCTTTTAAAGTTCTGAGGCCATCAAAGTTGGATTCTGGAGTACTTCTCACTTTATAATGCTATCTGTCTTTGTTGAAGTCTTTTGGGGTCTACCAGAGCCTTCCTTACATTTTGGGATGACATCTGTGGGGAAGATGCCCTTGCCTGTTTCAGCCTGTAAATTGCCTGCTGAGAAACATTCAAGTTTGAGGCGACAGCTATTAGAGACTTCCTTTGCTCTAATAAAGTAGTCAAGGCACGACTTTCCTTTTCATTTGAAGTTTCTTTTGGCCCATTGTGAAGAGTGGAACAAAAGTTATGTGCAAAATTAGTGATTACAACAAATCTTGGCCACAAGAAGTGACATGTATTCCAACCTCGCTGCAAGGCTATACAAAGCACACTGACGGTTGCAATTGTGTTTTAAGTTGCAATCATCTAATTGACAGCCATACATGTAATTTTATTTGGTCTGGAAATTCAGACGAAATGTTGATGCATCTTTTGATTTTACAATTATTTTGTTGCGTAAAATGTGTAAAAAAATTTGCAGCCACTGTATTTCAATTGATACAATCTGAGTTTTTGTGGAAGTATTAATTCAATTCTTTTTGCATAACATTTTTTTGTTTTGATTGCTGTTCTAGTCATTTTTTGAAATAATTCAGATCTTTATGTTGAGGCAAGTCTTTAGTTGTAAAATGTGTTCGTAATTTGCTGGGCAGCATAGCTTCGTTAGACATCTGTTCACTGCAAACATTACAAAATGGAAAAGGTTGCTCCTCTTGCCGGTCCAATGAAACCACGAATTGTAAGTAGCTGTTGTCATATTAACGGTTTGGTCTAGTTTTTGTATTACTATCATTACGAATATTTTGCTTTGATGAGCGTTCACCTTCATATTCCCAATCACCACACGAGGGTATTTTTCCTTTTAAGAAGCTTATCTATTTTATGGGTAATTTAATATAGTAACGTGAACTATCAAACATGAAGAGCCCAGAACATTAACTCTTCTACTGTCAGTGTCAAACACAAACTAAAACAAGTGTGGTTGTAAGTAGCAGCTAGTTGCATATTTTATCTTTCACATTGAGGTGTTTGCTCTGAAGCCTTTAAAAATTAATTGCAAAGATAAAACATATTACCATTGTGTGGACAAAAAAAACACACTTTACTTGCAACATGTTCATATTATTGAAATGAAAACAGCAGATGCTAAGCCCGAAACAAATTGAAACTTTTCAAGCATTAACTATGTGAAGGCACTCATTAGTGTAAATGGTTGCCAACTCATTCTCAATGTTTGTGTAATTTAGGATTTAAAATAGAATACTTAAGAATTAATAAATTTCAGATTGCATTTTTCATGTTATATAAATTTTCTCACGGCACACCTAGTTACACATCGCGGGGCACTGTTTGGGAACCACTGGTATATATTAAGGTCTGTGTGGTTCTCACATCTGAGTATGGTTAGGTATACACATGTGTTTTAGAAAGATCTATTTAGGGCTGTTGTTGCTGTATAATTCTGTTATGTTGTCTATTTGCAAGTATGTTTGTTGTTGTATGGTTGTAGATATGTTTTTGAATGCTAATTTGATGGGATGGTCGAGGTGGAGAGAGGTTGTTAAGAATGTGGTAGTATTTGAGTGGAGTAACTTTTTTCCATCTTGGTGGAGAAGATGCACTAATTAGGAATTGATTTAGCTGCTCTAGCTGTGTGGTTGTGGCCAGAAATGGAGTCTCTCTCATATCAAGGTGAACTTTGTTTGACTAGGAATTTTTTGTTTTTTACAGTGTCAATATTCTTAGGTGTTGTTTCAAAATTTTTTCAGGTTGGCATGCAAAAGTGTAGGAAGGAATGAATGAATATCTACATAAAAGTTACCATGGTGCTGCACTTTGTGGGTACTTAGCAGTAAACTAAACAACAACAATGCTAATTAAGGCCAATAGAAAAAATCAATAAATTTAAAAATGTTAAATAAATCTATAATCAAGATATCATCACTTAAAAGCCTCATCATAAAGTGTAGGACCACAGTTGTGACTGGCATAGTCTACAGTTTGTATATCAAGGTTAACATTTCTTTGTGATGTCAAGAATGTTGTGCTTGCCATAATTTATATTGCATTTAGTTCACGGTTTGTTTTAAGTTTCAATGAATTGCCATGTTTTGTTATTGTCATGTGCTATAGCATTCAGTTTATATAGAATAATAATGAAATATATATTCCACCAAAACCTTGAATCAACATTTCAATCAAAAACATAAAACTTACCCAGCAATTTTTTTTGCCACTTCCTCTGAAGGTGCTGTGACAAATGTTGTTGAGTGAGTACCAGGCGTGTAAGTATTTGCCATGGCAGCAAATAATCTGTTTCCGATGATACTAATGTTTGGAGATAGGACTGTCAATAAAGTAAATGTCTGAAAAAATGATAAAATTTACTAAACTGAAAAGAGGTAATTACTCTAATTTTTATCAGAAAATCATGTTTTTAATGCACTATAATAAAAAAAAGTAAACATCTCTAGTGCTTAAATAGGTTCGAGAGGGGTGAAACAAGACAAGTTGAAATTGGAAATTTTTGTCAGCGATTTTTTAAAATTATTTTAAAATATTTAGAATTGTCTAAATTAAATGAAATGCAGCTTATTTGAAAAGAAATAGTTTATAGTTTAGCTAGCCCAAAAAGTGTTTCACATTAAAAGTTGTGTTTATATATTAGAAAAAAAAGTTTCTAAATTTGTGTAATTATTAAACAAAATTCTATATTTTATATTTTTATTGAGCGTGCGTAGTGAAACTTTACATAAGCATAACAATTCGACAACATTGACATTAAACTTTGACTTGAATGACTATATATGTTGTTGTTGTCGACCTCCCTTCGCCTTCGGCAGTGAGGACAAAGCAATTACGCCGGTGGGGCCCCCACCCCAGCAGGTTCGATCATTTGGCTAGTAATCCTGCCATTCAGTTGCCATAACGTTGTGAGGGCCGGTCATTTATAAATCCTTGTTTTGATTATAAAACATGGAATCATAATGTAATTACGACAATTTTCCATAACATTGTGAGGACCGGTCATTTATAAATCCTTGTTTTGATTATAAAACATGGAATCATAATGTAATTACGACAATTTTCCATAACGTTATGAGGGTCAGTTATTTATAAATCCTTTTGTTGATTATCAAACATGGATGATAATTTAATTACAAAGTAGCAGAACAGTCTAAATGGTACTTCTAATGAAAAGTCAATTATAAATAAATGTATTTTTTTTAAATTTTAGAAGTTCCCTCTGCTAAGCATAAAACTCATTTTCTATAAAAGTTTATTAAGTAAACAAGTGTTAAATGTTTCTGCAAATATACGACTAAACATCATGGGTTTGAAAAAAAAAATATTCAAACTTTAATCAATTCACAGAAGAATAATGCAAACATACACTTGATAAAAAAAGCGATGTAAACCATGAAGTGCGGTACCATAGTTTGAACTATATAAAATGGCTATTACTGAAGTTCATAACAACTATTTATACTGTTGCTTCTTACACTAATATTGATCCATCTTGGAAGGTCCTTAAAAAGTATATCGTATTATCAAGCTTGGGTATAATATGGCTTAGATATAACCCGAGATTGCGGTATCTAAATAGTTTAATGTCAATTGAAGCTGGCTAAAGAATTGTACAACACATTTGCAATGTTGCTACAAAGTAGGAACAATACTGCCTGCAAGCTGGCTCAGATATGGATTGATACTGGTTTCAACATAGCTGACCTGGCATGGTTATGGCTCAAAGCTGGCTAATACGGTTGACAAATGTCAAAGCTACGGTTCTATTCCGGCAACAGTACGGCTGAGGCCTGGCACCCGGTTATGGCCCAGATACAGGCCTGCTCGTATCTGGTAACCGGAACTTTGCCGAATTGGCAGATGGATCTGGACCAGGTTTAGCATATATTGACTTTGCTAGTCAGGGATAGATCTACAATATAGACCTAGTTAAGCTTCTCACACATGTGGAACCTAAACCTGAACACACTACCATGAAAACCAACTCTGACAACGAAAACAGCTAAATCACAGTATTGAAGGGGACTTCCCTTGACTGCTCGAAACAGCAGCCATTGGTTCCTCTACAAGCACACCCGAGGTAGTTTTCCATGGACGAACAAAACGGGGTTTGAAAAATCCATCTCGACTGAAGTCAAGATCGAGTTATCTGATAAAGCTTTATCGAGACAAACCTTGGCATAACTGCCGACACTACTCCAAATGAGCCAATTAGACCTTGCCAAATACAGACAGCTGATACTGTATAAATTAAAATGCTCATCGACTGATCAGACTATCATGCTAAACATAATTAATGTGTGAAAAACAGCTCGCCATTGTTTTCTAGATCATGACCCAAACATAATAACATTTGATAAACACCCCTTGACTAAAACAGATGACAAAGATAAACTTGTAGGCTACTTATCTCTAACCATAATTCAAAACCAAAAATCAGTGGTATCTATATTGGTTAAACAAGATTTTAAACACACGGGGCATTCCAGGACAAGTGGTCCAAGAAAAATGAGGTCAAATGTTATTTTTCCTTTCCAAATTGAATAACTCAAATTCTGAGCAGAAAACATATAAAATATTTTGTTATAGGTCTTATAGTAAGGAAGCTATGACCTTTCAAACATGTTGAGGTCAAGGAATTTTGACATTTTTTCAAAATTTCATAAGGCTATAACTTTTGAACTATAAGAGTAAGAGAGCTGTAATTTGCAGAATCGAATTTCATGCAAATCTGAGATGGAGTTGTGTTGACCCCTGGTATGTAGAGTTATCAGAGTATATTTATATATTTATTTTATAAATATATTTTGCTTGGTGAAAAATTGTGCGAGGCTAATTCTAAGCTTATTCGCTAGCTTCGTCTTTAGATGTGCAGTCGTTGTTCAACTGCTGTCGAGTGAGGTCAGTTTTCACCTTGTCATGACTCAAACATTTGTAAAACTTAAATTTTGAAAAATTATAAAGTTTTGAATAATAATAAACAATAAATAACCTTTTATCATTTCACTCACCTCGGTAAGGATATGCCGTTGTTACTAAACCTGCAATTACTAAATTAATATTATTCTACATGGTCCACCTCTCCTGGAATACCCCACACCTTCAGAATGAACTACATTAATGACAACTATATCTTCATCATTGTTGAAAAATAAAAGAGGAGCGTAAACGCACACATCATGACCATATTAAAATTTAAGAACTTATATCAAAATTGATTACAATTACCTTAGAAGATAACTAAAACGAGAAGCATCTCGAAAACTGTTTGATGAATGACCATCTATGTATAATTTCATATAATTTGACACAATTTATGTATAGTCCGGCAGCCCAGGGCCAAAGCAATGGACTACTTTTTTTAATAGAACTTTATACTACTAATCCAAATATGAATTGCTGCCGGGCCGCA
>JARUHE010344316.1:0-10342 GCA_031471125.1 Archaeomysis grebnitzkii | reverse complement strand
TTTTAAAGTTTTATCACAATTGCTTGTCCCAGTCTTTTAAAGTTTTATCACAATTGCTTGTCCCAGTCTTTTAAATGTTTAATAGCCACCAATAAGAGAGCAAGCTCCACATGTGTAACCGGTTTCCTGAAAGAGAGAGAGACTGGTTTCATGAAAGAAGGAATTTGAATAAAAATATATTGTAAATAGTGGAGTAATGAATAATTAAGAATTTAAAAAGTTCCTTCAAATGCACTAAAACTAAAACATCATAAAAATATACTGTATCATCTCTCTTTTCTATTTTTTATTTTATAATAACTGACATTGCTATTTTAAAATTATTTACCATTTAGAGTGAATGTGAGTTTTTTTCTGCTAAAAAATGTCCTAAGAAATACACGAAATTTCCGAAATTATGAAAAAAAAACTTTGAGAGCAAAATCCGCGAGTATGCGGGGCGACAAAGGGTGAACCGCGAATGGGTGAGTGAAAACTGTATACGTAACTTTAACTGATTTAACTGATATATTTCTTAGTTCTTTAATAGTCAATCATTATCTATAGTATATTGTATTCTATGTTTTCAAGAAAGTATCTTTACAAACAAAATGATATATACGACATATTAATTTGTTTTAGTTATATATATATAACAAGCACGAGTAAACGCTACGCATTAAAAGTAGCGTTTGTTTATTCAAAAAGTTTCTAAACTTGTGTAATTTTGAATATTATATGAATTCCGAAACTAGTATAGCCCTGACATCTTAAATGTCATGGAGTCAAAATAAACAAGGGTAGTAGACTAGAAATTTTATTATTTCTAGATGATGGCGGAGGTCTGCAGGTCAGTGGGAATACAGTGCCATCTGAAGCCTTATTTTGACGATACAATAAATGCAAATGATGCAAGGAAGCTGCTAGAACAAGAGAGGTCCTAGTCCAAAGGAGGATCCAAGTCCCAAGGAAGATCCAAGTCTAAAGGAAAGGTCCACGTCCAAAGGAAAATCCACGTCCAAAAGAAGGTCCATGTCTGAAGGAAAAGTCCACGTCCAAAGGAAGGTCCACGTCTAAAGGAAAGGTTCACATCCAAAGGAAGGTCCACGTCCAAAGAAAAGTCCACGTCTAAAGGAAAAGTGCTGGTCCCAGAAGAGCTGTTGGAAGGTGTTGGTCCCAGGAGAGCTGTTGGAAGGTGTTGGTCCCAGGAGAGATGTTAGAAGATCTAAGGAGAGCTGCTGGAAGATCTAAGGAGAGCTGTTGGAAGTTCGCTGTCCAGGAAGGAACTGCTGGCTCGCTGTCCTAGAAGGAATGGCTGACTGACTGGCCGCGCGTATTGTATAGTATTTCTTCTGTCACACTCTAGGTGAACTTTTGCTTGGCCGTCAAAGTTCAAATGGCTCGTGACTCGCACAAAATTCTTTCGACTTTTGTGTAGTTTTCTCGACTTTTCTGTGTTTATTATTATGGTGCCCAACGTGCCCCCACTAAGTCGTGTCTTCTTAGGGCATGATTGAGGATTGGCAGCATATAAACTCCCGAATTTTGAGTGGCCCACTTTCTCTTTTGTTAGTGTCGCCGTCTCCTTCGTTTGCATCAAGACTTTGTTTATCGGCGATGTTTTCTTCTTACTAAAATTTGTTCTTTAGTAGTTGAAGACTTCAAGCTTATTAAGGCTCGGCTTTAAGCTTGTTAAGGCTAGGCTTCAAACATTTTAAGACTCGGCATCGAGCTTGTTAAGGCTCGGCATCAAGTTTGTTAATGATCGGCTTCGAGCTTGTTAAGGCTCAGTGTTCTTGAGTATCAGTTTCAAATTCTTCATATCGTACGATTTCTCTGGCTTCGTCCAGTGAAGACCTGGACAATGTACTTGTACTCGCTACTGACATCCCGTTGCACACCTCGGTCCCTGTCTAGGCGCCAGATGTCAGGGAGTCAGAATAGACAAGGGTAGTAGACGGGAAATTTTATTAACTCCAGAAGAAGACGGAGGTCTGCAGGTCAGTGGGAATACAGTGCCGCTGAAGCCTTATCTTGACGATACAACAAATTCAAATGTTGCAAGGAAGCTGCTAGTCCAAGAGAGGTCCTAGTCCAAAGGAAGATCCAAGTCCCAAAGGAAGGTCCACGTCTAAAGGAAAGGTTCACATCCAAAGGAAGGTCCACGTCTAAACGAAAGGTGCTAGTTCCAGAAGAGCTGTTAGAAGGTGTTGGTGCTAGGAGAGCTCTTGGAAGGTGTTGGTCCCAGGAGAGATGTTGGAAGGTGTTGGTAGCTCGCTGTCCAGGAAAGAACTGCTGGTTCGCTGTCCAGGAAGGAATGCATTGACTGAATGACCGCGCGTATTGTATAGTACTTCTTCTGTCACATTCTAGGTGAACTTTTGCTTGGCCCTCAAAGTTCAGATGGCTCGTAACTCACACAAATCCTTTCGACTTTTGTATAGTTCTCTCGCTTTTTCTGTGTTTTTTATTATGGTACCCAACAGTTTTAAACGAACTTTTCTTTAAGCCTTCAAATAAAAACATCGGTTAACCACGACTTTCAACTTTCTTATAAAATGTAAAATAAAAACTGTTATCACAAAAAATCATTAGTAACACCAGTGTAGAATCTTATGTTCTTTATTTTCATTTAAGCAAACCTTTCTTTGAACTATTTTTTATTATTTTGAAAAAATGGCAAAACTTTGGTAGAGTCCACAAATCATCCGTCCCAACATCAACACCAACGAGAAGTCACTTATTGAAGTTAGATTTTCAAATACCACTTAACAAGTGATTCCACCAAAGTCTGTGAATCGTCTAAGTAAAATTATCGGTTATAAAATAAATTGCCATATACCTTAGACTTATCTGAAACTTTAGCTCCCCTTGCCATATACCTTAGATTTATCTGAAACCTTAGCTCCCCTTGCCATATGCCTTAGACTTATCTGAAACTGTAGCTCCCCTTGCCATATACCTTAGACTTATCTGAAACTTTAGCTCCCCTTGCCATATACCTTAGACTTATCTGAAACTTTAGCTCCCCTTGCCAAATGCCTCAGACTTATCTGAAGCTTTAGCTCCCCTTGCCATGAGCCTTAAACTTATCTGAAACTTTAGCTCCCCTTGCCATATACCTTAGACTTATCTGAAACTTTAGCTCCCCTTGCCATATACCTTAGACTTATCTAAAACTTTAGCTCCCCTTGCCATATGCCTTAGACTTATCTGAAACTTTAGCTCCCCTTGCCATATGCCTTAGACTTATCTGAAACTTTAATTCCCCTTGCCATATGCTTTAGACTTATCTAAAACTTTAGCTCCCCTTGTCATATGCCTTAGACTTATCTGAAACTTTCAAAACCGTCTAAACCTTCGAGAAAACTTCGTTACTATTTCGAAATCAGGTTGCAAGCCCATCTTACAGGGCAATTTACCCCTACTCCTCATCACTTTTGAGGTGCAGTTTTGTGATATAAAACTATATATAGTTCATTCAATTATTTTTGCGATTTTTTTGTAAGCTGTATTATGCGTGACAACACATTGTCTACAGTTTTAACCTAGTACTGATTTGCAGTAAAACGTTTACTTTTTGAGTTATCTAGGATTTTATTTAAAAAATTTCAAACATTTCAACATACGTCTTTTCTACTTTCCTGTAAAATAATTAAAAAACATTCAAATCAGTATCTAAAACATGAAATATAAAAATATAATCACTAGGACCTGCGCTATAATATGAGATATAAAATGATACATTTAATCAAGAAATAACAAAGTTATAAAATTATTAAAATTGAAAGTGCGCGCGTCAGTGGGTTGTTATAGTGTGTCTGCGCTCTAATACGTTTGTTATATTTGTGTAAGGATTTATCTAGTTACTCATTTTTCTTTTTCTTATACTTCTGACATGAAAATTATAATAATAAAATTAGTAATACAATCATAATAGTAATAATAGTAATAATAATAATATTAATAATAATAATATTATTATTGTTGTTATTAGTACTATTCTGTAAACATGTTTAAATTCTTTACTACGTTGCTATATTTTTTTATAAGAATTTAGTATGGGAACCCATTATTTCTCAAAGTTGTATAAGATAAACAACAATGAAATGATGTTAATGTAAAGTAAAGCAAGATTATAGTATTTTATTTATTATGATTGCTATAAGTATTATCAGTATCATTATAATAATCAATATTATCAATATTACCAATATTATTGTTATTAGTGTTTTTATTATTGGTAATGCTATTACTATTATAATCATTATTATTAAACTTTTAAAGTTTTACAAATTTATATTTTTTTTAATAGAAATACACCTCCTTACAACACTAATACTTTGATAATATATATCCTCGATTAATCTTCATCTAATATAATTTTTTTCTATTGCTCGCTGTTCTGTTTTATTGTTTTGAAGGATCATGCTACATACTGTTCAGTATTTACTCTTTTTTGGTTCCCAATATTTATTTTTCTTAATTCTAAATTTTCGCGGTTTTCGTTTTGCACATTGAACAGCCACGTTTGAAATAATTTAGCTGAACCTAATATAAATTGTTTTTGCGGTGCTTGGAAAAACCATGGTTCCACATGAATTTTTTATTTTAGTAAATATGTTCTATACAAATTAACGTGAAGAAAAAATATTTTTCGTTCAATTAACATTTCCTGTCTTTCCTATGCTGGCAAAAACATTATTGATCAATATGAATTTTTTATAACAATGATAAATCACTCTCTGGTGAACACTAGTTTATTTTTAACCTGTTGCCCTCAGCCCTGCAGGGTTCTCTCTTCAAACCACATGAACAATGGAGCCTTATCAAACTATACAATTGGATAAGGCTCCAATGCTCATGTGGTTTGAAGAGCGAGCCCTAGACGACTGAGGACAACAGGTTAAAACTTTCTTTCACATTATTTCCCGCAAAATCATGAAACTGTTATGTTTGATTTAATTTTGTTTATAAATGTTAATCTCTCATAAGAGAGTATATGATAACCTCTGTTTCCATTGTAAGTAATTTCTATCTTTTTGGTGAGCAGTATCAGTATTGGTTTATGTTTCTACTGCAACGATCTTTTTTATCATTCACATGAGAACAATTTCCTGAGAAACTAATGTATCGTACTGGTTAACACGGAACTAGTTATTCAGCTAAAGAATACAGCAATGTGTATAAAATAGTATCTATTATGTTTGTGCATGACTTTTAACAAAAAAATTAAACAAATGTTTAAAATATCATCTAAACGGAAGGTTACTTTAGAGAGATGTGGGAAACATATAATTGATAACAATATGTTTGCATGTTGTCAGTTTGAAATATACATCATCAACCTTTATTCTTATCCATATTTTGAAAAGTATCTAAGAAACATACATTCTTATGAAATGAGCAACGTAATAAACAAATTAAAATTGCTAGTTCTAAACAGATATTACTGACATAATAGATATAAAAAACATTAGTAATATTTTTGTTACTATTATCATTATAATCTTATTATGTTCACAGCTGTATTTTTTAGTTATTAAAAACAATTGATATTTCAACGAAACCATATAAATATTTAGGAAGATAATTTAAACATTTAGTAGATCGTATATTTGAATTGCTAGCAATGTGATGCGTGAGTGTTTTTTTTTAATTTGTTTTAACTTTTTTGTTTCTTATGTAGTTGTTTTATTTTATTTTGTAGCGCATCGCCTGCTGGTTTTAGTACATGTATTAAAATAAATTTTTAGTTACTTTTTACAGTAAACGAAAAAGGGCGTATACTGAAAAATATTAAAATTTTATAGCAAAATTCGAAAAAACTTGAAAAATATACGCTGTAATTAAAAAAACTATTAAATAAAGGTATAGGATATGCATGTTTAAGTATAACAAAAGTTATAAAAAGCAAATCGGCTGATAAATAAAACAAAATATACGTAATTTTATTCCACAGAGCTATTGCCCTGTAAGGGGGGCTTGCAGCCTAATTTCGAATGAGTTACAAAGCTTTATTGAAGGTTTAAACGGATCATAAAAATTTGTGATAGGTCTAAGGTATATGGCAGGAGGGAGCCAAGCCCTATGTAGCTTATGAATTATTATTACAAAGGGTGAAATCGGGAAAACCTTTCTTCCGCACCCTGTCTTAGGTCTTACAGTTTTCACAGGTATTAGCGTAACCACTTTCTTTGTTTGTATTTAACTCTAATATGTATGATTATAAAGTAAACACCAAATTTGTTGTTTTTGTGAAAGAAATTTCTCCTTGATTCATGTAAGCCGTTTTAATGAACACATTTTAGCGAGACCCATTTGTAGATACATTTTACTGAAAACAAAAAGAAAAAGCTTCGTTCAAGCAACATGGGCTTGATTAAGCCTGAGAGGGTGAGATTAGAGGTTGGCAAGAGGGGTTGCTCTTACTTGGCTCCGAATGTATGGAATTCTCTTCCACTCAATCTTAGGTTGGCGGAAACTATTGGGACAATCAAAGCGGGGCTGAAGACTCATCTTTTTAGAGTAGCATACGTGTCTTGATTGTATCAGTGTGTTAGAGAAAGATTTGATTGAGTTTTTTTTTATTGTAAAGCGCCTATGAGAAACTTTTGTTTAGGTGCTATATAAGTGAGCTTATTACTATTACTATACAAGCATTTTTTTTTGGAACCTACATTTTATTTTTTATTTCTTATGAGTTTGGCAGATTCAAATATAGACCAGTCTTAATTACATTTTTATTTTTATTTAACAGTTACTTGTAGATAATAAAGTGATGGTCTGTTAATTCTAAGCAACTTTTGTTTAAGAAATATTTTTCGAAACAATAGGTTTGCTATGAGTTCGTTGCTCTATTTATATTAAAAAACAATTAAGTTTATTTTTATTTAAACAATATATTTGATAACAACTATAGAAATGTTATTATTGAATAAAAAAATCATCAAGCCAAACTACAGTTAAATACCAAGAAAACAATAAAAAATACAAGTTATTCTTGTCTTAATAATGTTGCATTTTTTTCGTGTTCTGTTTTAGAAGATAAAACATAACTCTAAAATCAACTTTATTGTTTTCTTTCCTTATAAAGAGTTAGAAATTTGAATAAACTAAAAATAATAGCCCAATTAAATTGATTTGTAACAACGGGTTTAATAAGATATAAACATTAAATAGAGTTTGAAAGATTTTATATTTTACGTTCAAGGAAAATGAACACATTGTGCAACACATTCTTTGCCTACAAAAAAGTTTATCTTTTATCTATTATTAAAATTATCGAAACAAAATCTTTTGACTCCTTTGAAGCTTTAATTATGTAATAGTTTGCCCCAATTATGTAAAAAATTTATAAAAACATCTAAACTCTTTTTTTTCATGAATATGATGGATGAGCATTTTAATATTGTCACAACGTTATCGTGAAAAACCTTTGTCATTGGAGTTATTGTTATTTTTGAGCAAACTTTTCTCTAGTAAACTTATATACAACGTTGTATGAACATTTTTAAGTTAACGTTGTTTCAACTAACCATTATTTAACAACTCTAAAACATCTGTCATAGCTATTCAACAGCAAACGTGTACTCAACGTTTCAGTAACGTGGGCTGTATAACAATAGCTAAACAAACGCATATCCAAGGTTTTAACAACGTTTAATTTGGTTTTGTTAATGGCAAACCTCAGTTCAACTCTAAAACAATATTGAAACAACGTCGGTTGCCCACTGGTACCTACATACTTAAACAATATGATATAAGTTAATCAGTAGTCTTAGAGTTTGATAAGTTGGCTTACTTTACTAAATAAATTTAATAGTCTTCATAATCCGATAAATAATAATATAATTAAATAAAAAATATAATTCATGCATGCTGAAAGCTAAATACAAAACAGCTTTGAAGATTGGTTTTACTTGCTTACATACATATTAATCTACAACTAAAAATTATAATATCAAAAACTAGAATAATTAATTATAAAAATAATTTTATAAGATATAATGTCTAAAACATCTTTAATTTGTTCTACTATTGATGTTTTTAAGAAATATGAACATTGCTGTTTAATTGTTATAAACGTATTGTATTATTGTTATTATTATCATGCATGCAAAAGATAACAATATTGTTTTAATGGTCATTTCGAGGAGGGGGCGGAGGGGGGTTGAATCTGATGGGGGAGATTTCAGAGTCGGTGGGAAGGTGGTCAACATTTTTTGAGTTTCCGTCTGAGAATTTTTTTGACGAATCTACTTCTGAGGAAAAACTTGAATTGATATAGCTTTGTTCTCTTCGGTAACTGTTGTCTTGTGCCGGTGAATACAAATCTGAAACAAGATCATACATAAGAGCTTTTATACCAGAAGGAAAATACGTCATAGACCCAGTACTAAAAAAGTGAGAGCAACAGTTTGGAAATTGAGAAGTTTCTTACTGTAATTCTAACAAAGACAATATTTTTACCAATCCTAAAATTATTTACAGAGAACTTTCCATTCTTCAAAAATAAATTTTAAGTGATTTAGTTAAAAATTATATTGAGGAATGTCAAGTGTAGTGTATTTTTTATCCTAAAAGGCTACAAAAGCTTTTGCTGTCCCGGCTGTTCTTATCAGTAAGTTCGTGAATCCAGACATAAATAAGTTACCTTAAACTATGTTGGCGCCCTTAAAATTATTTACTCGTCTTCTCTAATAAGAGTATATTTTGATCGAAAATAGCACAAGTGCGGTAAGCTCTATCTTATTTGACTGTGGCTTGCCTCACTTGTACTATATCGATCCATTCAAGGTTTCATGTAAACTGAAGCTGCTTAAAGGTCGTTATATTCGTCAAAACTTTAAAATTCAACAAATCTTGCCATAACCAAAAAAATGTTTTTTTTACAATGAAATGAAGCATAATTTAGCTGTAGTCTTATTCACATATTTGTATAGAGGAGTGATCTTGCCCAACTTTTTCTTTAAATTGAATTCGCTTTCATTGAATAAATTACACTTTTTTACATGTTCCAATACTTTTTCTTCAATTCCAAACCTATCAAATTTAAAAACCTTATTACAACGAGTTAAAAATACATAATTTCAGTACATTTCAGTACATTTCAGCAATAAAAAATGTTTGAATCAAAAATTTAATCAAATTCTTGATTTAGCTTTTCAGGTGAATCGACTTTCCTGAAATAAGGAGGCTGCCATATGTATTTCACTTTTTCACAAATGATCATGATTATAAATAGCCAGTTTATTGTTTAAAATATTGAGACAATAACATTTTTTTTACCAGTAGGCTATATAAACAAACAATGAAACCTTTTTTATAGATATAAGTATATATAAAAAACGCGTTTTTCTCCAAGAAAAATAAGAAGTACTAAAAATGTACAAATATTTTAGGTTAAAGTTCATTTTGTTCTTGAAGATATATTTTGGCAACATAACAGGGCGTAAATCGGGAAAAGGATGCACTTTTTAGAATTTCACTCGTTGAATATTTCGTTGTTATTTTAAGAATTATATATATGTTTTGATATTCTAAGAAACTTTTACTCTTCACTAATTTGTGCGTAAAATAGTGGTTAAGGAGTTATGAAGATTTATTGTCAATTGTGAGGCACTCATTATCACGAAAATAGCGTTAGATTTACGCTATGTACTGTGGTCCCCTCAGAAAACGGGGTTGAGAAACCCGCTTTAAAGGATCAAGCTGTTTCACGGTTTTGTATTCTCTTTTATAACGTTACTTTTTTTATTTTCCCCTTTTTTAATTTTAAACTTTATGTTTTCATGATTTTCATTTTTTTACGTTGTTTCCAATGATTTTTGCACTTTTTTGCTATAATGAGAAACATATTTATGTATAATTATATGTAAAATCCATTGATAAATTAATTATTAAAAGGTAAAAGTCCTTCTTGTTGATATTGTAGAGATGATGGAAATAAATATTTACACATAGCATAAAGGTATAACTCATTGTTCTGTGTATTTAAATATGTCCTTACACATAAAATAATAGTATGTGCATTGATATGTTTGTTTACACATACCACAACAATATGTGTAAGTTACACATAAGATAATGGTATGTGTATTTACACATACCACAACACTATGTGTAGATTACACATACCAAAATAGTATGTGCATTTATATATATATATTTACACATACCACAATAATATGTGTAGATTACACATAACATAATAGTATGTGAATTTATATATATATTTACACATATCACAATAATATGTGTTGATTACACATAACATAATAGTATGTACAATTATATATATATTTACACATACCACAATGGTATGTGTATTTACAAATGACATAATAGTATGTGAATTTAT
>JARUHE010344305.1:0-10342 GCA_031471125.1 Archaeomysis grebnitzkii | reverse complement strand
AAATAAATAAAGTAATACAGTGTACTCTTTTGGCCCAAATTTTGTATCTGGAATGTACTCTCACAACCCAAAAAAAATAATTGACACCCTGTCAAAGCAATATGAAAAAATAAAAATAATACTTGCAACATTTTTTCTAGCAATATTTCAAAAGGACATGTTTCTCCAACATGACTCGTGTAATTTGACTTGCATAACCTTGCGTTTTTAATATTGAGAAAAAAACACCTCACTAGGACTTTAACTTACGAGAGAGTTTAGTTAGGTTTGAGGTTTTGAGATTCATTCATACTAGTATTTGAGCATACGAGAGAGTAAGGTTAGGTTTTGATTTTAGAGATTCAGTCATGTCCATTAATAATTTTTTATTTATTTCATTAGTTACTGTTTTTGGTTGTTTCAGCATCTTTTACAAATAAAAAATATAACTAACAAAAAAAACTGGGAGCGCATAACTGCAATTTTGCCGAAATAAATTTAATGTTAAATAAGTGTTCAATACATTATTAATTGTTTAATACTTTTATTAGACAGTAGATTTTCTTTTAATTTATTGATAAGTAAATATATATTATGTACTTAACTGAAGTAAATAAGCTACCTTGAATATATTTTTCACAAAATTGAATCAATTAGCATTCTATTTAGACAAATTAATTCAGTGAGATTTTGAATTGATTAACCTTTTTATGCACATTGCACCAAGTTCCCTATGCATAATATTTTTTTCAGAATATTTTATATTAAACTATGAACCAGTGTGTAAAAAGATAAAAAAATCAAATGTGGCAAGTTTATCAAACCAGAAGAAATCAAGTTTTTCAAACTTGACTACACAACAGCTTAAGCTGCTGTTTTAGTGATTATTCCATTAGAATTACTATTCGAAGACACTGTTGATGGCAGCTGAAGCAATGCCTTGACAAGGGATGATTTCAGATTAATTTGTTCAATATTTCAATTACATTAAACATAAGCATCATTTCTTAAATTTAATAGTCTCTTTGGTTTGAATTGCCTAATTCACCATCATTTTTTAATCAAAGCAGATTTAAATGTGTGTTAATGTCAAGGCCCTGACTCCAGGGTGCTGATTTTCAAAAATTAAATATCGAGATATCTTGTTCTCTCCAGATATATTTGGGGTCAATCTCGAGAAGAGCAACGCGAAAGTTTTTTTTAATATGAATGTTTAAAAAATAATTTTGAAATTTTTATAAATTCAGTCCTTTAGCATACCGGGTGAATGAAATAAATTCAATTATTAATGTTAAATAAGTGTTCAATACATTATTAATTGTTTAATACACTTATTAGACAGTAGATTTTCATAAAATATATATACTCAACTGAAGAAAAATAATATACCTTAAATATATTTTTTTACAAGTGAATCCTTTAGTGTTCTATTTAGAAAAATGAATTCAGTGAGCTTTTGAATAGATTGATCTTATTTGGCACATTGCTGTTTTATTCGGCAAATCGAAAACGTATGTCCTCCATTAAAAATTCATTGTTTAAGACCTAGGTAGAAGATTTGTCATTCCTACAGAATTTAAATCGACCACACCTTTTAGTACTTTTACATAATTTCTACAATTTTTCTCTGGAGTTTCTATAAGTCCTGTTATTAAGCTGTGTTTGAAAACCAGCTTCTATACTTGACCTCTGATTGTTGTTTTTGTTGGAAGGGTGGATGATTTGTGGACTCTACCAAAATTTTGCATTTTTTTCAAAATAATAAAAAATTAACTTTGCAGAAAGGTTTGTTTAAATGAAAAGGAAGAAAATAACATTCTACACTGGTATCACTAAAGATTTTTTTTATTAAGTCAATATTTAGTTATTAAAACATACATTTTATAAAAAACTTATAAATATTTTATTTCATAAACAGTTTATTTTATAAATTGTGAAATTACAATTGTATTCAAATTCAATTCAAAGCGCGAATTTCAAGATACGCCGTTGTCGTACGTTTAGTGCTTTGAGAACTTCACCATATTTTGTTTGATCAAAAAGTAGTAGTACTAGATATTTTTTCTAAATAATAAAATTAATTTTATCTCAGAAGGATTAAAAATCTGTCCGACATAATGAAAATGAAATATATTGAATGATAGATGACAAAAAAATACAAACCTATTAAATTGTAAAAATTTCTATGTTATTAACATAATTAAAGATATTTTGCAAATGTTAAATTGGAAGATGTATTGTATTTCAAGCATAAAATTGGCACCTTGCTAATTTAAAGTTTGCAACATTTGGGTTTGTTGTTGTTGTGTAAATTGCTTGCAAGTAAAGTTGTACTCTTTATGAAATATTATGTTTATAAATAGCATATAGCCTAGATTATATTGTTTAAAAGTTATTAAAAGTATTTGGAAAATGTAAATGCGTCAGGTTTCCCCAAATTTTAGTCTTTACATACTGTTATGAAGCTCTAGTTTATAAGTTGTTTTTCTACAGCATTATTCATTTAGCCACAACCAGGTTGTCATTTTTTCAATTTTCAGCATTGTGAGCCAGGCAGCCAATGACTTTAACTTTGCCCTCTGGCTCAGGGATGTCACCTTGTTTTTGTTGCCACGGATGCCACAAGTGCCCAAATGCTCAACAAAACCTTAAAATAACATTCATTCTCTCAGGCCAACCCAAAATGGTACCACAAAAGACTACCAATGTTTGCCAATGTCTTCAGAATAACTTAAGGTAAATTTGGTGTATTTACCCATCCTCAAATTTTTTATCTACAGTTTAATTTCGAACTACAAATAACTGGAAAAGCACATTCTATATAGTATATGCACATACAGGGCAATGCTTTAGAGCAATGTTTACTACATGATCCATAATAATTACTATTAGAGTGGACAATGTGGAAGCCTAAAGTATTAACCTGTACATAGAAAAAGTACAGCCGTACAGGATTACTTCAGGTGACATTGTAGTACATCTAGAATGCACATCTGTTTACAATTCCACTGGCATTAACCAGCCAAGATTCAAACTTCAAAGGTTTGAGAGAAGTAATTTCAAGTGTTAAGATGTAAATTTTTATTTTTCTGCTGTAGATATCAAAATATTTTTTTTGGTGTTATTCCAGATTAGCAGTGATAGGAAATTCAAGCAAAATTTAACCTCATTTTACATTTATGTGTCAGGCTAAGTTGTGATTTATGAGCTCGTATAGTGCCTCCTATTTATATAAATACGAGCTACTTTTTATTATGCAAGGTAAATTTTTTTGTTCAGATTCATTACCACCCATATACTGGAAGAAGTCACTGCTGTATGAGCTACTCTTGCTTGTTTTTAGGGATTTGTGGACTCTTTTTTTTTTCAAAGTAGGTAAAATAATTTTTACATCAATAATCATTCAATATAAATTAGAACTCAGATTTTTTAGTGATGTTCAACTCCCACATAGTCTACCAGTTAGTCTTGCTTATTGACTGGCTTGGTATTCATCCGGCAATTTTTTTCCTTGTTTCGGCCCAAAAAAAAGGAAAAAAGAAAGATATATGTATTATAAACAGGGCTGCAGAGTCGGGGCCTTTTTTGGTGGAGTCGTGAGTTGGAAAATTTGTACCGACTCCGGCTACGAAAATTATTATAATATATGTAAATAAAACTTATTTATAATCTAAGGCTTACATTGAGTGTTCGTAAAGTTTTTTTCTAAATGGTTATAAATTATTGGTATTAAGTACTTTTCATTTATGAAACTTGAAAGTTGAAACTAATTTATAAGTTTATTTCAAAAATTTCAAATATGTTCTATATGTGCTCTATAGTCTATACCAGTGCTCTTCACCCTGGTTGGACAGTCCACCTTATAGTGGACGAGATTAAATGAACGGTGGACTACTGGGTTGACGAGATCCTCACCTGCATGTGTCTGTAATTTTTAAAATATATACTACAAATACATATTTACTTATTGTGACATTGAAGTTGCCACCTCGTTTACTCGCAAGACCCTTTCCACCAAGAAAGTGCCTCTTTTGTAATGCCACATACATTAATAAAAATATTTTTCCCTCCAAACCTGAACGGCTTTTAAAGACGAAGCACCCTGAGCACCGAAACAAATCAAAGCAATTTTTTGAGGCTGCTTTGGAAGCATACTTGAAGCAACCGTCGACCTTTAAAAGTAAAGTTAAGCCCTCTGACATTAAACACTTACTCTTGCTTCTCTTAACCCTGGAATGACCACCGGGCCTGTGAGGCCCTTTTTCAAAAAAGATCAAATGCTTGCTTTGTGAATAATCGACTCAACTTATTGAAACTCAGTGACTTTATTTGTACACTATATATACACATATCAAACAAATATTGAAAGAAATGAACATCTTGTTAAAAATTTGCATCTAGCCGCTTCGTTTAGCATTCAACTGGATGAAACCACAGATATAGGAGGAGAAGCACAGCTGATTATTTACTGCGGTTTCCAGACTTAGAAGAGAAAACCATTGTTGAACATTTTTTGTGCTGCCTCCAACTGGGCGTAAAAACAACGGCACACAACATTTTTAAGAATCTTCATGATTTAATTATTGAAGAGGACATTGACTGGTTAAAATGCAGATCTGTTAATACTGATAGTGCAAAAGCTATGGTCAGTGTAATCAATGGCGTTGTAAAGAAAATCTAAGCGGTTTCACCAAATGGTATCGCAATTCACTGCATGGTTCACAGGGAAGCGTTAGTGACAAAACAACGGAATGAAACCAGAAATGCTAAGGAGAAAAGTGACTGAGCTTCTACTTGATGATGTTGTCAAAATGGTTAATCACATCTGTGCACATGCAAAAAAAGCATAGAATGTTTCATGAGTTGTTTAAGGATATGGAAGCTAATTTCACAAAAATCCTCCTTCATACTGAAGTACATTGGCTATATCGGGGTAAAGTTCTTAATCAAGTGTTTGCATTGAGAGAGCAGCTCTGTGTTTTATTTACTGAGGAAGCAAACCTCAAAATTGTCTTACATGGCTCCGATCTTCGATCATCTGAACAAGCTAAACATCAGTCAGCAAGACAAAGGCGGTGGTATTTTTACAAGTATAGGGAAAATAAATGCATTTAAACTGAAGGTGAAAAAATGGAAAAGCAATGTAGGAAAAAGGTGCTTTTTTGATTTTAAATTATTTCACTCATTTATGAAAGAATGTGGCTGGGAACATGGTATGCAGGCAACAGAGCAGACACTGGAAATACATATGTCACACTTGGTTATCAGACACCTTATTTTAATGCAAGAAAACCTTGACTTCTATTTCCCAGACAGTGGTGAATGACCAGCTGACCTCAAACATGTGGATGCTTAATCCCGTCACAGATGAAGGAACTGATCATTGTGATGCTCTTTTGAAGCTTCGAGCAGATTATTCACAAAAACAGTTTCAAGACATTTAACCATCCCATGAATTTCTGGGTTACCCTGCTTGATATTCCAGAGTACAAGGATCTAGCTGAGTGGGCAATAGCCATATTATTTGTACAGATGCCAACATCATATTTGTGTGAGCAAGAGTTCTCTAGTTTAGTTTTGGTGAAGACAAAGAAAAGGAATGCAATCTTGAACTTGGATCCTCTCATGTGAGTTGCACTTGAAAATCGTCTGACACCTCAATTCAACGTAATAGCAGACAAAGTGCAACAGCAGCCAAGCCACTGATATTTTTTAAGGGATAACTATTTGTTTTATTTATTGAAACCCTACCAAGTATAGCAAACATTGTTTGCAATTTTACTTTAGTGAAGGAAAATGCGTCTAAATGGCATGCTTAATGTTATATTGTGTGTTTTGAGCCTCTAGTTTGAGATGAGGTGTGTAAATATATGGATACATATGTAAAAGTTAAATAACAAATAAGAGAAACTGTTTTTTTTTCTGTTTACATAGTCATAGAAATGAGATGTGAAACATAAATTTTAAATATTAAAAATGTGAGATTTTTAATGAAAATTTTTCAGAGTGGGGGGTGGATAACTTCTACCTAATCACCACTAGGGGTGGACAACATTGAACAAGGTTGAACATCTCTAAAGTCTAAATTATTATGTTGCATAGAGCGTATTTTCAAATTAATAAATGTTCACATCGAGTTTTTCATTTGTTCGCTTCTCCTTGCAATAGATATAAGTCGTATAACTTTTGATCCATTTTATTTGTTGTTCATCATGTTAAATATCTTATATTCCAAATAATTTCTTTATACCTGGCACAATTATTTACATCAGTTAACTAATAACTACCTATAGCTATAAATTAAATCTATATTTATAGCCTCTACATTCAAATGACTCAGTAGTACTTATATAGGCTATAAAATATATTATTATAAAATTATGTGCTTGAGTTGGAGACATTCAAAATACTGGAGTCGGAGTCGGACATTTTATGTACCGACTCCGCAGCCCTGTGTATGACATAACAGATTCTTTTTGGTTTGAAGAAAATCTACATTTAACTGTTTATGTAAATTGAAAACATAGTAAAACCGCACTTTAAGTAGGTGAAAGTTTACAAAGAATGACATGTCAGCTGGTGACACGTTGCATGCTGTAGGAAAATTGCCGTATTTATGTAAATTTTTAGCATTAACATGACCAACAAAACAAAACCTAACCTAACCTGACTTTGCTCCTCAAATGGTTTTAAGTGACCAAAAACACCTATTATAACCAATACACCAATTAAAACCAGTACAGCTGGTACACTTATCAATTTTAAAAACATCAATTGAAACTTCACAAGTCCACTTATTCCAGTGATGCCGTTCTTTGTAAACTTTGTACTTTAAGTATTATATTTTCAAACCCATGGTGCTTAGCATCACACTCTGCACATGTAAAGTTATAGTGTGGGAAGCAGTCTTAGTCTTTTCAATATAAATCAATTAGATTTTGTGACACCCTGGGACCTGGTACATGGGCTATGGCCCATAATAATCTCTAGCAGTGCGTCAAATGGAGACCTTTTTTTATGTTCTCCGAAAGTAAGTTAATGTCAAATGTTCTCCGGGGAAATAAGAAATCTAACTTTTTTAGCCATATAAAACTTATTAGTATTGCATTTATTATTGTTTAACATTCTAATACCTCTTTTCTATTTTCAGTTATGTCAGCCATGTTGAAATCATAGGATCTTCAACTTCTAGTTCTGCCATTCTAGCAATAGGTCCTCAGTCAGAATACATTGCTGAAATGTCAGCAAAACTTGTTTGGTTGTTAATAAATTATAACTTATCCATTGCAGTTTCACTTATCCTTTCATATCACCATCGATTATCGTAGTACTCTTGTCCTGGTGGGGGTTAGACATGTGATGGTTTGAACCCACTCAATCTAATCTCTTCTCCGCTGTCAGCCAAAGTAATGTTATATATTCTTGTACTGTTGCTCTCCATGTCTTTTTGGTATTCCCACCGACCTCCTGCCATGTGTCGCCATCTCTTCCACCAGATAAGTTTATTTTATGTCACATAAGTCAGATGCAGGAGCAGGTGTCTATTGAAGAAGTAACCAAACGAAATAAGTCCTAACTGTCTAAACTTCTTTTCCACAAGTAAAGTAAGCTCTATGCTAATTGAATGTGGATTACCTCTTTTGTACTATTTTCGATCCATTTAGACTTTGGGTAGCGACAAACAATTCATAATAACGTGTTTAGTATTGATGTTTGTTCTGTTATATGGGATTGGGTCTAAGCCTTGCTTTAGAGGTTATTCGTCATTTTCATAACATGTAACTGTACACCATAGTATTCACCAAAAAGATAGTACAAGATTGTGGTTATGATATTGTGTTATTAAACAATAATTGAAGACAGTACCACATTGGTTACAGTCGGATGCACATGCAAAGTGTTTTTTACATGCAGGATCGACGTAAAACATGTTTTTGCATATACATCGGGCATACGTGAATGATTTACTGTGTGGTTAGAACTTTATCAGCGACAATGTTTTTTTGACACATTTGTTCATTCCAAGGTTAAAAATTATTTATAGTTGTTTTATTCCAAAATAACTTTGTAATTGTGAAATATATTTATTTTTTATGAAATAAAACTTAAATACGATCAAAAACAAACAAACACTTCAAAACAGGATAATAGTTTTTGATTTTCTCCCAAAAAATTGAATTACCGATACAGTTCATACCACACATGCACGATGTTCATGCAAAAACATGTTTTGCATGGACCCTGCATGTAAAACCACTTTGCATGTGCATCCTATCATAACCTTTGTCTAATTACATTCAGTCAGAGAAAAAGAAATAAAAAGTGGCTCAGCTGGCACCGTTTGATTAACACTTTATTTTAAAAAAGCACAATATTCTAAGAATAACACCAATATATACATAGCATGAGAGGTCCAACTATTGAGATTGCATCTACCATCGCTAAGAAATTGGTTTCGGTTGACGAATGCAGCTGTGTCGGGGCGTTTCTAGTTGTTGTGGGAAACAAGCCTACCCGACACTAAACACAGCAGTACATGATTCAGTAAGACAAAGGAATAGTTACGGTCAGATTCGGATGTGTATTTTTCTAGCTTAGCTTAGCCAACGCTGACTCTACTACAGGCCTCTTACTTACCTGCATGAAATTTGACTATTGCAAAAAACCATTGGAAACACAACTAGTAGCATAAATACCAACCATAATCGTGGTATCGACCTAATTTTTCTTCACCTCCGATCAACTTTGATGATCATAGATCCACTATTTTAACTGATCAAACGACAAGAAAGTTAATCCCGTATCAAGAAAAGATGGGTCGAGAATGTATTGCACAATAAGGATTTTGATGTGAAAGACCTGTAGTACAGTAGAGTTAGTGTTTTCTTAGCTATGTCTAGGTGAAAAATGTGTGGATATGGGTTTTCATACTTGGTGTCTGTGATACGAGACACGAACAATGTTATAGCCAACGCCAACTATATTAATAGAATTGGCAGTGGTATAGCATGCATATACATGGATCTTACTTAAATTTTTCAGTTAGATAGGCTAACAAGCAAAAGACGATCTATCGCTATCAGCGTATTGACACTGTGTAATGACACATACATGTGTGTCTTGTATGGCTACCTCTCAGGATGGTGTTGTCTACATCTAATAAGATTCTATAAACACATAGGAAATAAAACTGTTATAAGAATGTGACCATTAGATATTTTTTTTCCCCATCATGTCGGAAACTAACTTTAAAATTATTTTAAAAATCCAAATGACTGTATTTTGACAAATATAAACACATGTCCATAATCACCATAGTTTGTAGATTCTAATACAGTAAGTAATATAGGTGTAAATTGTTTACTACTATTTTAAAAAAGTTAAATTATGAATCTCATGATTGTCTAAAAACTTTTCCAATTTTACATGTCTCAAAAGTAAAATTTTATATTAATTTAATTACTAAAGAATTTAAAAAAAAATGTCCAACAAATGAGAAAACGATTCTCTTTCCAATGATATAAAAACATTTGTTTAGGGGTATTTGGAATGCATAATGTTGTGTTCTCAAGATTTTCTTCCAAGCTTAAACTAAGGTTGGAGAACACTTTTCTGAACAGAAGTTGCCAGAAAGTTTGTATTTATATTTTGTATGTTAAATTTTCATCATTTTCATCATTTTCCATAGATCTTAAAAGTGAAATAGTATACATAACATCATCATGGTATTTTAATGTGTTCTTATTAAATATTGTGTGGTGATATAGGTTTAAGTTTTCATAAAATGGTGATGTCAATTAAGCAAGTAGCTATAATTGGTTTATCATTATATAGTTATAATAACAGTTTGTTTTGAGCAGTGTGTCAAGTTAATTGATTATATTTAAATCAGGGTGCTATAAATGGGCATTTTTTTGTGTCCTTTTCTTAAATTTCTTTAAACAAGGTTTATATTTTCAAGTTGCATTTTATGTAGTATTTGACCTATATCTTATTTGACTGAGAATTGTATTGTAAACTTATTTTTTAAAGTGTAGATTAATGGCCTACTACTGTAAAAACTGTAAATAAATTTGGATTTGATGTGGAGTGGAACTACAGACTATAGTAGCAATAAATATACCATTTATTTAATATAAATAAAAAATAAGAAAATGTTCTCCAAAAATTTTTGAGGACCCTCTTGACGCACTGATATCTAATCAACTCAAATCTAAAAAAAATTGGGTGAAAGTTGAAATGAACGGACAAATTGTGATATGATGTACGATAAATTGGGTGGCAGCACGAACCATTCTTCATTACTTCAGAAGTATTTAAGCATAATTTAGCACTACCGTGACCACACCTAACCTTACCTAAC
>JARUHE010344294.1:0-10342 GCA_031471125.1 Archaeomysis grebnitzkii | reverse complement strand
TTCATTATAATAGTAATAGTAAGCGTATGTTTTATGTTATTGTTCTTTACAATGATAATAGTAGGTGTATGTGTTTTATTTTATTGTTCTTTACACTAGTAATAGTAAGCGTATGTTTTGTTTTATTGTGTTATTCATTAAAATAATATTAACTATTAGTAGGCGTATGTTTTTTAATTATATAAATTCATTACAATTGTAGAAAATATAATATCGTAATTCCCAATCTGTAAACAATCATTTTAAATGTAGTACAATATTAATAATAATAATAACAATCATAATAATAATAATTATAATAATATTAATAATATTACTAATACTAATAATAATACTAATAATAATATTTAAGATAACAATAATATTAATAATATAAATAGTATAAACAATAATGATTATTATAATAATAATAATAATAATAACAATAATACTACTACTAATAATAATACTAATAACAATAATACTACTGCTACTAATAATATTAATAACAATAATACTACTACTACTAATAATAACAATAACAATAATACTACTACTACTAATAATAGCAATAACAATAATACTACTACTAATAATAATAATAATAATTATTTTAATAAAATTTGTTGTTCATGTAGGTGAAGAAGCAACTGACGATGAACTTCAATTGTGTCACAAAACCGATGGAAATGAAACCAAATTTATTTGAAAACTCAAATGGATTTTGGTTAAAAACTTGACACAAGAAAAAAATTAATCTTCAATATTATTATTTTTTGACTTGATATAAAATTTTGCTGTAATTTGATTTGTATATTTGATGTTTTGGATTTTTCTTTTCTTCATTTTGCTTCATTGAAATAGTTTTTTATGTAATAATTCAGTTGGTCGTACATGTGTATACATTTATGTACATGTATATAAATGTATGTACATGTCTATACATTTATGTATATATATGTACATTTATGTAAATTAATGTAAATTTATATAGTTATTGTAATGGTTATTTGTTTATGCAGTTTAAGGAGAAAGTTATGTCTCTCATCAAGACAAGATAGGTCGCTACTCAATCCTCTTTGTTGTTGATTCAATTGATTTGTTTTGTGATTTAATCACAATCATATCACCTTGTATCAATTTGATACGATGCTGATTGAATCAACAAATGTGTAGTTGAAATCGCGCAAATAGTCTTGGAGTGCTCTAATATATGCATGTAATGTGTGGTCCCGTTTTTTTTCGGTTGAGAACACTGACCTATATAATATGGATTGGTCGTCAACGGCCTTGGCCACGTTGAAACACCGCTTCCCGTCTGATCAGCGAAGTTAAGCAACGTTGGGTCTGGTTAGTACTTGGATGGGTGACCGTCTGGGAACACCAGATGCTGTTGGCAACCGGAGGTGAATGTGCATTGCACCCATAGCCTGGTCCATTTGGACCAAATAATAAGTAAAAAAAAATGGATTGGTCTGCGAATATTTTTGTCGTGGAACATTTACATATTCTTGAAGCCACTTCACCGCCATGTTGAAACGATTTTTTCTTCACTTCCGGTGCTATATTTAGATAATTGAGCGGGTATAGGTTAAATGAAGGGTGAAATGCTTAACTAAGCTTAAAATAATTAACAAACCAATTTGCATTGTCATTTTCAAATAAAAATAAATAATTTAAATTAAATTAATTTTCTAAATTGAATAATTTAATGTTTAATGAACAACAAATTTAAGAAATGAATATTTAATCATAAGCAGTTTATGAATTTAAACCATTTTCCTCAATAGTTTACTAATTCGATAAGAACAAAAGTTAAACTATTCTAAATCCACCGTTTTTATGAATACGCTTGAACAACAATCCAAAAAGAAGAAGAAGAAACATCGTCTTTCCAAAAGGCTACACCTGACTAAGCGTTTCGGTCAATCTATAGGCATGTTTCCGATTCTAGCAGTTTCAAAATAGGAACGTCACTAATACGTCACTCTTTTTTAAACAGTTTTAGAGAGCTGGGAGACACGAAAACCAGAAAAACTTGAAATAAAAGTCCGCTGTTTATGTAAACAAACTCCAATTAAAGTTAACTTTTAATTAGTTTCTAAAAAATGAGTCTAAAAATTAATTTATGAACGTATTAATTGAATTTAGTAATCCTATTAAAATAAACAAAGTATTTACAAGTTTATAGTTGAATAATGAAGAAACTGATGGCAGCTGAAAATTCGCCATAATTGATTGATTTGCTTTTTTCCTTTATTATTTTCTGTATAAATTGCTTATAACCTATGTATATATACATTTAACTTGTTTATTAACAATCTATACAAATAATTAAACAAAATGTATCGCCTTATGATATACAACATTTAATGTTTACATTTGTATTCCATAACGTCACCTCGAAACTACCTTAGGACATTGTTTGTAAAATTTTGCTTTTTTGATGAAACAATTCGCAAACTGTTTTGAAGAAGTTTGCGAACTGTTAGAGTCGGAAACACCTATGACGTCATCATTTTTAAAACTTTACGAACTGTTTGCAAACTGTCAGAATCTGAAACATGCCTCATATATATATAGGTCAGTGGCTGAACAAAATTTATATTAAATACCCGTATATATATCGAACGATAAAGGGTCTTTAAATAATAAAAACAATTAAAAAATCATCATTATGTAAGACAACATTGAAATAAAAACACCCAATAAAATACCCTGCAAAACAACTTATAAATTACCCCACAAAACAACACATATTATATCCCATAAAACACCCCACAACCAAACAATATTTGAAGCAGTTATTCATAATTATAAAAGCGTCCGTGTAAATGAGTGTGATGACGTCATCTTTATTCCTTTGTTAGGTCCAAAAAAGTTCGTTAATTGTAATTTATTTCAAATAATCTCGGAAGTCTCGCTCGAAATCAGATTTTAGTTGAAATTACAAACTTTTTTATTATCTTGACTTTAATTTATAAATTATTTTTTCCGTTATCAGTGAAATTATTTTTCCTTGTCCATTAACGTCATGTTTATTTGGTTTAGTTATGCGTTCTGTTCCTATCTTTGTTTATTTATTTGTTTATTTTAACTCCATTCAATAGTTTTATTCTTTGTTTCTTATTTGTTTAATTTAAATTCATGGAATTGTTTTTTATTGTTCCTTATTTGTTTGTTTTAATTGCATGTAATGGATTTTAATTGTTCCTTATTAGTTTAATTTAATTGCATGCAATTGGTTTTAATTGTTTCTTATTTGTTTAATTTAATGTCATGCAATTGTTTTTCATTGTTCCTTGTTTGTTTATTTTAATTTCATGCAATTGTTTTTAATTGTTCCTTATTTCTTTAATTTAATTTCATGCAATTGTTTTTAACTGTTTTTTTATTTCTTTAATTTAATTTAATGATGCAGTTGTTTTTAATTTTTTCTTATTTGTTTAAATTAATGTCATGCAATTGTTTTTCATTGTTCCTTATTTGTTTATTTTAATTTCATGCAATTGTTTTTAATTGTTCCTTATTAGTTTATTTTAATTTCATGCAATTGATTTTTATTGTTCCCTGTTTGTTTATTTTAATTTCATGCAATTGTTTTTAATTGTTTCTTATTTGTTTAATTTAATGTCATGCAATTGTTTTTCATTGTTCATTGTTTGTTTATTTTAATTTCATGCAATTGTTTTATTATTTATTCATTATTTTTTTTATTTTAATTGCATGCAATTGTTTTATTATTTATTCCTTATTTATTTATTTTATTTGCTCTTGTGTTCATCAAATGTTTTTTTTTCTGTGCAATAAAAGACAATGTATCTTAGAGATTAAATTGTTTTGTTAAAAATCATTAAATAAAAATTGTGAGTCACAAAAACAAATTCAAATTGCGTTCCCTTAAAAAACTTATAAGATTTTAAAATCTTGAAAAATGTTTTTACGTTTTGAAGGAATACTTTTTAAAAAATATTTCGACATTAAAAGTAACCTTAAAATATTTTATTTATTAAACAAACCCAAAACAAATTAATCTTAATCAACGAAAATAATTTCCTGAATCTTTCAAAAATCCCACAAATTTCTTAGGAAAATCTTTTTCCGTGGGAAAAATCCGTTGATTTCTTCTTATTTTCCCGCCAATATTTAGCAAGGTTTCCTAATGATACATAAATTAATTTTTTACCAATTACTTTCGATGTCGAATTAATATTTTGTTCCATTAATCACCCACAATGCATCAGTCGAACCATTCATTTAATGGCGCATTAATTACTTAATGGTTTTCTGATCAAATAATTTCAATAAATCCACCATTACGAGCTAAAATATTTGGCGTTTTCCCTGTTTTATTTGTGCGAACGAAATTATATTTTCATACCGCCATGAAACTCTTAATGGAGTTTTTTAATTACTCGTTTAATGTTATACAGATCGTCAATAGCACAAGTGAAGTAAGCTCTATGTCATTTGAATGTGGGTTACCTCATTTCCCAGTGGGCAACCAACGTCGTTGCAAGCATTGCTTCGGAGTTGAACAGAGGTTTGATAGCAACAAACTCAATATAAACTTTATTGAAACGTTGAATTTTTCCAAACCTTTGTCATTTGAATGAATATTGATGTCAACGTTGTATGAACATCTTGTAAGGTTGTTTAAACATTACAATAACTTCTGTATAAATTTTACTCTAACCAATTCCAACACAACGTTGTATGAACATTTTTAAAACAACATTGTGACAACTAACTATTATTTAACTTTTGTTGAGCTATAGATACATTAACGACATTAATGAAACGTTGAGTACAGGTTTATTGTGGAATAGTTATAAACTGTTGTTTCAGAAACGTTAAACAATGGTTATTGGAATCAACGCTGTTTTAAAAATGTTTATATAACGTTATACTGAACTCTGTTAAAGTAAAATGTGTACGGAAAGTTGCTAGAACGTTTAAATAACTTTATCAGCTGTTTATAGAACGCTCGTTTCAATAATAATTCTAACGACACAGGTTTTGTAAAGTACAATGTTGTATAAATGTTAAAAGATTTTAAAATAACGTTGTGACAACGTTAAAGTTGCCGTTGAGTTGTGCTACTCCCCCCCCCCGAAAAAGTACGTACGCGTACTAGACGTACTTCACGTACCAAACGTACCTTGATTAAATACGCACGTACTTGTCCCGTGTTAACCACAAAAAACATGCACATACTTTTTGAAGTAAACGCACCGTATGTACATTTTTTACAACGTACGTTTGGTATGTTAGGTAAATACAACGTATTTCTTCTGGGATTGTGACAATCCATATCAACAAGTTTATTAATTTGAATCAACCATTACTAAACATATTTTATCTTGTCCTTAGAGTAAACAAATATAATTAAAGTTTAAAAAATTAAAAGGATTATGTTCTTGCATGAACATAACTTATTGATAATTTGTAACAATTAAATATATATATGTCCTAATTTGTAAGAGCATTGTTAAAGTATATATTGTTTGCTATAATATATACAACAAACATACAAACAATTTAAAATGATATCAAAATCAACATTATCAAATTGACTAACTTGTGTTGACAATGCACACTATTTTGTTGATTCAATCAACTTTCCTGCGATTCCATCTAAATCTGATCACTTTGGTACAATGGTATTTTTTGTTATTTTTTTTTAAACCTTCAAACATAAAATTGAGCATATTTTACAAACACCGACGGAATATTTATAATTGCATATATAAAAAAAACATGTGAAAATCTGAACATATACATGATATGTTATAAATAAAAATAAAAATACATACACCTGACATGTGGTAAATAAAAAACAAAAACGCATACATCTGATATGTAGTCAAGAAAAAATAAAAGTGCACACACCTGGCATGTGATAAATAAAAATAAAAAGGCATACACCTAACATTTGGTAAACAAAATATAAAAAATGCATACACTTGACATGTAGTAAATAAAACATAAATATGCGTACAACTGACATGTGGTAAATAAGACATAAACATCCATACACCTAACGTTTGGTAAATAAATAATAAAAATGCTTACACCTAACATGTGATAAATAAAAAAAATAAAATGCAAACATCTGACATGTGGTAAATAAAAAACATAAACTGCATACACCTGACATGTGTTAAATAACAAACAAAATTGCATACATCTGACATGTTGTAAATACAAAATAAAAATGCATACAGCTGACATGTGATAAATAAAAAATGAAATGCATGCACCTGACATGCGGTAAATAAAAAATAAAAATGTATACACCTGACATGTGGTAATAAAAAAATAAAAAAAACATACACCTGATATTTAATCAACAAAAAATAAAAATACATACACTTGACATGTGTTAAATAAAAACAATAAAAAAGCATACACCTGACATGTGGTAAATAAAAAATAAAAGTGCATACACCTGACAGTGATAAATAAAAAGTAAAAATGCATACACTTGACATGTGGTAAATACAAAATAAAAATGCATACACCTGACATGTGGTAAATAAAAAAATGCATACACCTGACATGTGGTAACTAAAAAATAAAAATGCATACACCTGAAATTTGGTAAATAAAAAACAAAAATGCATACACTTGTTATGTGGTAAATAAAAATAGAAATGCATACACCTGACATGTGGTAATTAAAAAATAAAAATGCATACACCTGAAATTTGGTAAATAAAAACAAAAAATGCATAAACTTGTTGTGTGGTAAATAAAAATATAAATGCATACACCTGACATGTGGTAATTAAAAAATAAAAATGCATACACCTGAAATTTGGTAAATAAAAAACAAAAATGCATACACTTGTTGTGTGGTAAATAAAAATATAAATGCATACATTTGATATGTGTTAAATAAGAAACAAAAATGCATGCATCTGACATGTGGTAACTAAAAAATAAAATTGCATACACCTGACATGTGATGAATGAAAAATGAAAATGTATACACCTGACATGTGGTAAATATAAAATAAAAACGCATACACTAGACACGTGATAAATAAAAATAAAAATGCATACACTCGACATGTGGTAAATAAAAAATAAATATGCATACACCTGACATGTGATAAATAAAATAAAAATGCATATACCTGAAATGTGGTAAATAAAAAATAAAAATGCATACAAATGACATGTGGTAAATAAAAAAATAAGAATGCATACACCTACAATTCGGTAAATAACAAATACAAAAACTGACATGTGGTGAATAAAAAATATAAATGCAAACATCTGAAGTGTAGTAAATAAAAATAAAAATGCAAACATCTGACATTTGGTAAATAAAAAAAAATGCATACATCTGACATGTATTCAATAAAAAATAAAAATGCATACACCTGACATTTAGTAAATAAAAAATAAAAATTCAAACATCTGACATTTGGTAAACAAAAATGTGATCACAAATCAAAGTAAATAAATTTTATATATATTTATGAATTAAATTGATGATTTGAATACATGTAATCTTAATAGAGAATATATACCGATAAGTTAATTCATTTATTTGTATAACTAAGGCAAAAAGTTCTTTAGTATTTAGAGCAAATTAATTTTAATCAATATTATGTTCTATGTAAATAAAAACAAATCAAAGTTGAATAATTAGTTTCTTAGAAAACACGTATTTGAAAGGTTAATAATTTTATGTTGTATTTTTTTGTATTTAAATCTTGTTCACATACTAACAAGACATACAGTTTATATTCTATATACATTCATACAGTTTTATACATTTTTCAATAACGTTTTAGTTAAGGCATGAACATACATATAATTAAATATGTAGCTTAGAAAACATTTGTTACATCTATGTTCTAGGTATTTAAATATATTGTACAGTTATAAAATATTGTTATCGACAAAAATATATTATACATATTTTTGTTGTCCAACTTATATAATTGGATGTCATATCCGCTAAGATAAATATTAATAATGTATTATAGTTTAATCCTTTAATTCAAAATCTAATCCACTTGTAATTGGAAGCAGAAACAATTTGTATTTTTTGGTTCCCTATAATTCCAAATTTCAAACTTCGCATTTTTCGTGAAAACTGATTTTTTTAATGTAATCCTTGAACTGTTCAATTTCAAAGATTCAACAGTTTCGATGAAAGAAAATTAAATTGTTTTAAAACTTTTTTGTAACTATTGTAGAAAATCTGTTTTCTTATATTTATTAAATATGTTCAATTGAACAACATCAAACCAAGTTTTTTTTCAATTTTTGTAATGAAATACTCATTTGGTGAACTTCAAAAATCATGATAAATTGTTGCTTAAAATAATCTTATTTTAATTTAAACCTAAAATAACATTTTATATGGCAATAAAATCTCTTTGTGTACACAAACTACAAAAGACGTAACTTCAATCGGTTATATAAAGTGTGATCATTACAACACAGCAAAACAAGTATATCATTTTTAGTTTGTAAGATCATTTCAAAGTTTATTCGAACACCAATTTATCAAGTTTTTTATTTTTTTTTAATTTTATAAGAAATTGTCTTCAACGAATAAATATGATATTATTGTGTAGTGTATATCTGCCGTAGATAAACGTTAACTTTGGTTAACCCAACTATAATTTTTGGATTGGAGAGTCGATAAAAGCTAAGTTTTCACAAGCATTGGTTGACCAAAAAAAATAAAGAATTGTTTCATTGTTTTTGAAGATATTTCCTAGCATGGAATTTACTTTATTTATTGAAACAATTGATGCAAAATTTTTTGGCTTTTATTGCATTTTGTTAACATTTACACACTTAATGTGTGAGCATGATAAGGTGGTAAACAAATAAAGGAAAAACTAATAAACAAATTAAACTGATCAAAAAAATTAGAAGCCGGAATGAAGCATTTTCTAGAATATAATTTGTGAAATAATTTATGTTTTCACAATTCTAAGCATTTACATAACCTTACTTTGTGTGAATTTTGCTCTATTCAAGCATTCAAGGGTAGGACCAAAAAATTCAAGCAATTTAGAAATTATTTAACCAAAAAAACATTAAAAGTTCAAAACAAAAACGAATGCAAATGTAATTTCAAACTTGATGAATTATAAATCGAAAGACTTTAAGAAGTCATAAATTAAATTGATAAATGCCTCAAAACACTCGAACACCATTTGTATCGACAATAGCCCAAGTGAGGCAACCAATATTCAAATAAAATGGAACTTACCTCACTTGTGCTATTGTTGTTTCATTTGAAAGGTCATCATTTATAGGAAGAGACACGAACCTATGACTATAAATACAATTTTTAATACTTTAAATAATTACAAAAACAGTAAAATTTTTAATACTTTAAACTTAAAAGCTATGAATAACAATAATATAAAAAAATTAAACCTTCAATTTTCAAAGTATGAATAATAACAAAAATAATACAAATTTTAATACTTTAAAATTTTAAAGCAATAAATAATAACAATAACAAAAAAATTATAACATTATATCTTTAAACCTACGAATGACAATACAGCATTTTTAAAACTTAAAGCAAAACTAAAAAAATATTCAATGAATAATAAGAAAAGTCATTAATATGAAACAGGGTGAAATGATGAAAATATTTTCAATTGTTTTGAACTTAAATTGTATCGGTACGTCAGGTAAAATTCTTTGTAGGTTTTAGTTTTCCGTCATCGTCGGCGTCGTTTTCGTTGTTGCGATAGTTGTCGTTGTCGTCGTCATCTGAATCTGAAAATCAATTAGTATGAAACAGTTTCATTTGATAAGTTTGTCGCCAATAATAATTAGCTTTACAAAGAAATAACATTTACTGATTTATAGCCCTAACACACATATTTTTAAACTCCAGTTATATTTGAGCACAAATTTTAAGTTTTGTATATGAAGAGTTACAAAAAAAATAATGGTGAATAAAATATTTGTTGTTTATTCAGTAGTTAGGCAAATATGTTTATAAAAAAATACAAAACATTAAACAATTTACTAATTTCACACGTCGTAAACTTAAAATGTAATATCAAGTTATATAAGTTATACAACTGGATCGATAATAGCACAAGTGAGGTAAGTTCTATGTTGTTTGAATGTGGGTTGCCTCACTTGTGTTATTGTTGATCCAAATGATAGGGTTGATTTTCAGATCCATTTAGTTGACGTTTCACAATGTATGCAATTTTGGTTAGATGACAGTAAGTAGTAAGGGATTGGCGTGTTAATTATGATAAACAACAAACATTGCCCAAATAAAACTAGTAATCCACGAACCGGACGGTTCAAATGTCTCGCGACGATTCATTCAGTAACTTAAAAAAAAATCTCTTTA